>JAQFZZ010001354.1:0-11534 GCA_034696405.1 Isotoma caerulea
TTAAGTATGTATGCTCTTATTTCTATTTTTAAATAGAAATCTTTTTTTCAATCGGGTCAGAGGTTGAGTGGTCTTATCATCATGCATTAAGTTCTTGACTAAACGAACTAAAGTCTACTACTTGTACGCAAAGTTGTTATTATTATTACAGCAGGAAAAATGTTAACTATGAATTTATATAAAACGATCATGTTCGCAGAGCTAAAAACTAATATGAAAATTTATTATAAAAAAATCTACCAAATCGCTGTCTACAGTTATTACAGATATATATGCCAAATTTTTTACTTGTGATTATGTCAAACAATTTGTAAACGTAGTACTAAGTACTACTCGGTTTTATTAACTAAAAAAATATTAATTATGGTTTGATTGTTGATTTTATATTTGATTCCTAAGTCGCCCCGCAGTAGAAAAAATATGATTGTGTAGCACAAAAAAGCAGTAGTAGATTTAACAACTAAAGAGTTAATTAGTAATTCCGTAAAATATCAAAAACTGAAAACCAACCATGCAAAAATGTGCATGTTGTGTGCGATAGATTTATACATAAAAAACAAACTCAGTACATTCTTAATAAGTACGAAGTACTTTTTTAATAGCAAACCGGGTAAAAAAAGAATCGTAATAAGTAATAATTAATAAAGTGAATTAAGAATGAAACCCTTTGATATAGACTCTCCTCCTCTCCTATCGTGTCTCCACTACTTCTATAAAGTAGTTGATAATGATAATTAATTATTAATTAATTACATCCGATTTATTGTTTCTTCGGTCTGAAAGGGCTTAAGCGGGAATGAATTTTTACGCAAGAAAAAATTTAATGTTATTATTGTTATTATGTAATATGCATTACAAGACAATGTAAAAGATACGCTTTTCTCATCAGTGTTTAAGTTCGATGATTTTTGCGCCCGTCCAGTCCAAAATAACAAGAAAAAAAATAAACAAACAAGAACAACAAAGAAAAAAAAACTCAGAAGCCAGATTGAAAATAAAGTTTGTATGGAATGCAGTCAAAAAACATTTTTGAGATTTTTGGTGTTTGGGCAATTATTTCCTGCATTTGCATAATATCTAGAAACTTGAGAATACTTTCAACTATTGAGAAATCTCCTATAATGTTTCCTAAAAAAATTCTTAAACCTATAATACAAATATCAGACGAGCTGATAAACATAACCGTTATGTAAGAAGACTGAAATTTGCGGATAGTTCACCTTTCACATCACATTATAATTTCCTTAAAATCGGATACCGTTTAGAATGTATGAAAATCTTTTTCGATATTTAAAAAAACTAAGACGGATACAGTTTGACAATGAACTATGTTATTTGACTTTCAAATTTTTTTAATTTTATTAGATGCAAGTTTCTATATTTAATTTTTTTGAGAAATGAATAAATGAGAAAATTGGGGAATTTTCCTGATGACTGATGACTACTTTAGCAACATTATTCTCTAAAATTGTACATGGAACAGGTCGGAGTATAACGGAGAATTAAGGGTAAATTCTTTCTCAAACGTTAAAATATTAACTTTGAACTTTTTAAAACACGGATTTGTACCATACACTCTGAACTTTAACAATTCATCATTCCATTAACTTTAACTTGACAAGTTTGTGTTCGTTGAATACATGTCAGTGATAAAATTTGTTTAAATTTTGCTTCTAACAAAATTTCTGGAAGGTTAAGACCTTCAAACCATTCAATTCTTACTTTTGTCTTACACTTACACACAGCCCTAAAGCCTTAGTTTTTTTCACCTTGAACCGAAAAATCTTAATCGGCTTAAACTATTTTTTCCATTAACGTACCCAAGATGACTTCCTAAGTTTCGATGACGTTCCCCTTATAGTGTGTGTTCCCATGAGACCTTGAAAACATATTTGACCTATAGGATGCCCTTAGCGAATTCGTGTTTTAATTAGAAGCTTTGGTCTTCCTCATTTTTTAATGTCATAAAAACACAATATGTTTCGTGACAGCTACCTAATACATGTCATTAAATCTTCATTTCAAAAATATGCTATTTTTGTGCCCCCCTACGATATTACAGTAAGCAGCTTTTCCACATTGTTCTTCCGTCTTTAGCATTTAAATGGATTATTAATGAAATTGAAGCATAAAGTACCTAAAAAATAACATCCTGCCTTTTATGGCTTTTGGACTGTAATAGGATCAAGATGAACAATTTTAATTTAAATGCACGTTAACTTTGCATAACCAGATAATATATACAATTTAAAGTAGTATTTAATGCATATTGATTGCTATAGTGTATTATAGATATGCAAATATTCTACAAATTAGTACAAATTGCCTGTTTAACAATGACGTGTCAAATGAACTGTAAACTACTTAAAAAATTTTAAATGCAATTAATCTTAAAAAACATCTTATCAGAAACGACTACAAAACAATATCAAAGATCTATTACTAATCACTTAGATAATTTGACATCATCACATTTACTTAAAACAATGAATAAACATGTTGAAACTCATGTTTTGTTAAATGTTACAAAGTCTTAATTCTAAACTAAGGCAAGGGGAAACTAAAGAAGAATCATAATGATAAAAATGTTAAATAGATAGAAGTACACATTGATTGTTTCTTGTGGTAAAACTACTTACCTACTACTGATATACTTAACTAATATTGACGTTATTGCTACATTTGCTACTGTATACATTTAATAAGGTTTAAAATTTAAAACGAAGCACAGGATAGTATCAGAGGTAACACTTTTTGTACTAAACTCATCCTAGAACCTCATCCAAAGCCTTATTTTATATATTTCATTGTTGTGCAGAGACTGAGAGTTACATTTACCTAGTAAGGATGTGTACAAGTTGCTTGTCAGTCTTAGTGAGTCTCATCATTGTAGTAGTCTTAACAAAGTAGAAAAGTAAAGTTTGTAAAAGGCTTTGTTCAAAGAGCAAATCTAACCATTGCATTCTCATCGGATCTTCGATACTGACATCCATCCAAAAATCTAACTTTTTGGATGTTTTACTTCGCACAAGTACTTTATAATACTTCTTCGTTCAATCTGGTCTTAAGTAAGTGCTCGTTGGTAGTAAAGTAGTAGTAGAGTAGGTCATTCCTCTTCTTATAAAAAAATGATTCATTTCATATTAAAATTTAAGATATCTCACACCCAATCTCTAATTTGAAGGACTCTGGTCACCACACAGGAGGTTTTGACACGAAAAAAATATACAATTTGCAATTTAAAATATGGAAAGCTTTATTTAAATTCCCATCCAGAGCAAAGACCAATAAATAAAAGTGGCTTGTTTTGTCATCACTTTAAAAAAGTTTTTTCATTTAACATCAGTCGTAGTAGTAAAAGAAGGCCGAATGGGTTCAGGGTCGCTGCCAGGATAAACTTGAAGTGTAAAGTATGAATAATATTTTGGGAAATATAATACCAAGAAGTAATTTGAAAGAATTATAATACCAAAAATTCATCAAGTTTTTTATCTGTCATCGTCCATAAATAATATTTGTGTTTATCTATTGTGAAAAACACGTAGAAGTTATAAAAAAAATTGAGACGAAATAAAACACACTAAATAAAACATTTTTTAGTGAAGTATATTAAACATGCGGTGTGTTTTTGTGTGCGCGTGGTAATATGTATACTTTGAGTTAAACCTTTTTCATGGATTTTAATGGATTCTTCATCGGATTTCGTAGAACTCGAAAACACTCGTGTAAATAACATATCCCAAGACGGGTTTGCTTTTGCTATTTACCACGATAATAAAATAAATTAAGAAATCCCGTCTGGTAACTCTGAAGGAAGAAAGTGTACAAGATTATTACGCATCTATGACTATAGATTAATATTAATATCTAGTTCTACTTTGTTTTTTGAGTTTTGCCATGGACAGAGGAAACTGGGATAGTGACTTGTACTAAATTACCACCTGGGAGCAGTTGTGCCAGTTTTTTATGCAAATTAAACACACTATATTGAACAATAATAATTTTAACGTAATGTAACATGCGTCTAAGTCTGACTCTATGAATGCAATTTTATTTTTCACCTTATTATTATGTTATGTATCTAGGTGTCTGTTTAGCTTACGGGTAAATGAGTTCTATCTATAAAGAGAGAGATAATTAATCTTAATCCCGCCTGGCGTGGTATATTGAATTAAAATAAGAATGGATTTTTATAAATTAAATACTCAATTGAATTGTGCAGCTAATTGAGAGTTGAATAATAAATCATCTAAAAATAATTACACCGCAAATGACCACCTACCTTTGTCAAGAGGGTTATAATTCGTAAATACTGGTGATATTACTGCAGTCACTCTGTCAGTGATTACCTTACTGACCAAATAGATGAAGATTTGAAGATACAAATAAAAAGTATTTAAACGGTTGTTCTTGCAAGAATTCAGAGCATTTTGTGACCCTTTGGAACTGAAGTGCTTTATTTTATGAAAGCAAATACTGTTGACTGTCTCATCTTTTATAGTAATATAGTTTGCGAAAGAAGAAAACATTTGTGGAGAAATTGAGGAAGTCTTTTAAGGATTGTGTGGAACTTGTGAAGTATTGGAGTTAAAAAGCCTTAAATCTTAATGATAGTAAAAATAAAAGGCTTTGCATAGATAGAACCCATGCCTTTGCATTGGAAAAGTTTTAGTCGGGCAAGTCATGAATTGGACAACAACTTTTGCGGTAGTAGTGTTCACACTGTCGTTGTTGGCTTTTGGACGAATTCGAGCACAGATTCTTTATGATTACGGTAAGTTTTTAAAACAATTTTGTTTACTATAAATTATATGCATCCGCATAAAATGCACAGATTGATAAATACACATAAATAAAATATAACAATTATATACCTAAATGTCACACTTAAATAAAAAAAACTGCTCGAATTTAGACTTTTGTCTCTATTCCAAGAAATTAAAAACTTAACCTGCAAGAAATTCGTTTCTACTGTAAAATTCTAATTTCAACCCCAATATTTTTTATAAAATTTTCAATCAACTAAATAAATTTTGAATTATATCAATTAGAACCATTCATACCCTCTTTGTACCGTTTGATAAATTTTTTTACAAATTGCATGACCACCAAAAATGAAAAATTTTCAAGCATTGTAAACATATACGTACAATAAAAATTAAAAGCTGCAAATCATTTTCTGCAATGACATTATAGAGCAGTATAAAATTCTAAAATTGGACCAATACCTATTAAAACACTATAAAAGCTCCGTTTATTTTTACTTTTTTCCGCTCTTGCCCTTAATACTTTAAACAAACATCTTGTACCATAAATGTCCATTCCTATTTACTTTACTACAAACAAAAAGCCTTCTACTTCATGATTCATAATCACCATCACATCACATTAAACAAAATGCACCAGGTATTAAATAGGTCTTAAAAAATCTCATTCGCCGTCTGTCTGTTTACATTCAATTAAAAGTTATCCATCTTATTTACCTTGTGATGAATTTAATACCTTTGCCAGTTTAAGCCAATTTTATAGCCTTAATAGATCTTCTAGGACCTAGATACCTACCTTCCTTATGTCTTCTATTTGAAGTTTTAATAATATTCCTATTCATAAAGGATATACACTTGTATTGTATTAAGCCTCAGATTATAATAATATGAATGAAACTAACATTTACATTGGATACACAGTGAGAAAATACAAATGCAAAACACAACAAGGTTTGCAAAGGAGAATTCCGTTAGCAAAATGATGAGTTAACAGGTTTCATCTTTTTAAAACCTGTCTTATAGGATTGTATAAAGAATGAAATTAGAAATATAAACCCGACTATTATACCACTCTACCAATGGAATACACACCACAGCATAAACCATTACATTAAGCATTAAGATTATGCATGTACATAAAATATACACAACTAGCTAAATTGCCTCTGATTCTTTTACAATAACTAATCCGCGTATTCAAACACACTTTTCCTAAGCGTTTAAAATTTAAAACCAACCTGCCAGCCAAACCAAGCCGGTGCTAGTTAATTTAATGCTATACTATACTACTTACTTATTATTAACTATTAACCCTTTTGGTAAAATCTTAATGTGTTTGATGTTATGATATTATAAGTTTTACCATTATAAGTTATAACTAAGTAGTCCATCGGTATTAGTTAGATGTTGGATGTGCAAAATGTGGCACAAGCACAACAAGCAAAGATATACTCACTACAGTTCTAAAAGCCTCGTAATCATAATATCTGTGTCTCATTTTTATGTCAGTCTGATCATCAGGGTAGCTTAATAAGCTACTCCTTATACTTTTATACCGGTGTTCATTGCATCTGCATGCCCTTAAAAAATGCATAAAAGATTTTGACAGGATTACCTAAATAATATTCATAATTCATAGTTTCCTATGTAGACAATTATGTTAATTAAATATGGAAAAAGTTGCGGCTTAAGCCGCTTAAGGGACAGTCAAAAGTTGACAGTAACCAATTATCATGTTATTTTAAAATTACTACCTATTTATGTTATTCTGACGGAAGATTTCTGTGTCAACTTGTATTTTCTTTTGGTCAACTGTTGACAGTTGAGTGTCACTTGTAATACCAATTATTATCATTGTCGGATATTAAGGCGGACTCAAAAAAAGAAGAAAAAATGACACGATGGGCCGATTTTTTAAAATGATGAATCGTTTTTTAAACATGAATTGAGATTTGTAGGTTTTGTCTATTTATTTTAAAAGCAATTATCTTTTAAATTTTTCTATTTATGGAGAGATGGGCATGCACCGCGTGGAAAGAGAGTTCATTTAACCTACATTCGAAAGAAGAGATTATTATTTACAGATTAGATTGCACTGAGAGATTACAACTTCAGATTAAAATGAAAAATGGAGAGATGAATGGGCAACGTGTATTTGCTATGCGTAAAATTTCAATTAAGATTTGGGAGATCTTTTACATTCATTCAGTTTTATTTACTTGGACTATAAAAAGTTCGTGAATAAATATGTATTTTCGTCGTTCTTAAACGATACTGTTTACACGAGGAAAAAAGTAAAGTTGATAAGTTTATAGTATAGTAAAAGATAATTTAGGGTAAGTTGGGTAAGTGATGGATTTATCAATTGTTTGACCCTTTTATATTTGAACTATTTATGACAGGAAAAAAATGTTTAAGCTCTTAATGCAGTTAAGTTGAAAAGTTACCTCTTAAATTGTGATTTTTAAATAAACTTGCAATTTAAATCTGACCCATTTGTTTTTAGCGAAAATAAAACAATTGTCAAGAAAAACCTGTGATTTTACGCTTGAAAGGCAGTTTTTTACTAACAAAGTCAAGTTTAAATTTAAACCTTGTAATTCGTTAAGTAAACTTCAAATTTAAATATTTATTTTCAAACAGAATAATTTTTAAAAATCTATTATTTTATGTTCAAATGACAATTGACTACATACACAATTAAGTAAGCATTTCATGCAATAAACATTTAATTAATAAATAAATTTGTATTCCTCAAACCTTTTTTATTTGTTAAAGAAACTTACCTTAAACCCTAACCTATTTATTTATTATTAGCAAAGACCAAACAATGCTAGTAAAAAACTGTGTTAAATATATGTTTAGCCGTACAAAATCCCAAAGTGTATAATTACAAATTTATACAGATAAATTGTATGTCATTCATCTCATACTGCAACAAATTAGAAGTATCCTTAGGAAAAAAACTTGAATTTTCTAGCATTTTGTTCATGTAATTTTGTTAACATGATGAATCCCTAATAATAACAGTTTACAGTGCCAGAAACTTCATTTTTTACAGGAAAATGGCATAACTAGTTTCAAAAGTGTGTCACGGGTGGCCTAATTTTTCCAGGAAAGTTCTCACACAAACACAAAGTTTCACTACAATTTTCAAAATTGTAATACCTAATAATTACACTTTACTTACCACACTTGGATAAGGAAAAAAACCTTGTTTGACATCTGGTAACGGTTGAGTTGTGTAACTAATCCGAGAAAAAAGTAAACCACATAGAGCATATAGGCAGGTGAACACAATAAACAATAACCTGTCACATTTAAATCACATATATTATTCTACAACGAGTGTTGGGTAAGAAGATAGGAAATGCATGTAATACACATTATACTTAAAGCCTTTACTTACACCCCCGACTGGCTGATATACTTTGATTAACTTAGAATACATTTGATTCTGTTATGCAACACATTAACTTAAAGAAGATTTGTACGTTTTACGATAAAATGTGTACTTTTTTATGTAAGTTTACTCACTTGACGTTTACATAACTTTTGTATACTTAGGTAAGTACCCGTTTAAGTAAAGCAAAAATGGATAGCTCGTAAAACTACAGGTGAGACATTTTACATTTTACACACCTAAATAAAGATTTTACTATTTTATTTTACAAAAGTATTAAGTTTTACATCGTTTTTTCATCTCTCGTAATCAGTCAGAACGATGATGCAAGTAAGTATATAAGTAAGGTGAGATAAAGTCAAAAATAGATAGAAATTTATCATCGGTTCCACTTCCCTGGGTGTTTGCTACATTATTTACGGTTTCTGGCATGAAAACTGAACTGGGTCACGGGTGCATGGGATATTTTTTAGGAGGAATAGAAATACCAATAATACTAATCCTATATTGCAGTGAAGCTACTAAAGGCTTAAAAAGCATGTTTCAATTAAGTAAGGCAGAGTATAAATGCTGTAACAAGCCTGAGACTGAGATCAGGGTCAAATATCAAAGATAATCTTCTTATATAATAGGTCATCATGAAATTTAATTTAAAGATGCATCTTCTCATTAAGTAATAGGCCATTTTCACACTAATCTTAAGTGTATTTAATAATAAGAATTGCTTTCTTTAATTAAATAAAAATAAAGATGAGTGTTTTTGCCAATTTTTAAGTGATAATTTGAAAATATTGTTAAACTGAAGATGAATGAGTGTTAGATTGTGGCTACCATTTAACCTATTTTTTTGTTAATTAGATCTTAAAAACAAAATTGTTTACTAGTACGAACTTACATTTAATTTAGCAAGGCTAGACTATAGAGATGTAATTTTTATGCGTTTTATATTTACGCATTATGATTACCTAAAAAGCTTTCAGCTGCATGTGAGACATGGAATTACAATTATTGAATAATGTTTTTGTAAAGTTTGATTCTGTGATAAAAGCTTGAATCTTTTCTATTATTTCGGAATAATTTTTAATCTAATTAGTTTTTCTCAAGGTATTTTCTTTCTCCGTTTTATTTTTCGTGTTTATTATTCATCCTGACTTGTATTGTTTCACTACAAAATTCATGAATTTTAAGTTTATTCTGATTTCTCAGATGGGATCGACCCCTTGGCTTTACCTTGTCTAGTCAAATAAAAAAATAATATGGGAAAGGTTGAAGAAATAAGAATTTATGACAACTCTCTAGAAGAATTAATTTGAATGAGTTGCCCAGTTGCCGATCAGTGGGGTCGGATGTTCTCAAGGTTGTGACAGGAAATACATGCATGAAATGAGTGTAATACGATTGTAATAAAGTAAATGAACTGATGAACTGCTTTTTCATGACTGTAGTAACTATTTTATATGAGAACCAGGTGTTTTAAAATCTAGAATGAGTAACAGTGTATTGCTAAGTGGTAGGTATCTCAAAATTATCTAGACTGATACCGTATAATGTAAAGTAGATCCCCATTCGATTCGAAATACAAATAATTCAATTGAAAATATATTTTTAATCAAATAATCGATATTCTCCGTATTAAAGTTTTTATTATGGAAAAGACTTGCTAATAATGAAATATTTTCCAGATTTGAAAAGCAAGCCCATATTGACATTTTCACCAATTTACTTTGTACAGTGAAAATTTTAATGACTTTTGAATAGCTTTGGAAACATTTTTAACTTATCAATTTTTAATAAATTTGCGAGGAAAAACGATTGTAGTAAAGCAATTATTGATACTTGGCTGATAAAGAAATTTATTTTTAACAAGTTGCAAGATAACCAAATTTGCCATTAAAACTTAACTTAACATGCAAAATTCTCTGAAAGAGCTATTGATAAAAATTGTGTGTTTTGCAAAACAGGATAGATGTATTTATGCTTAAACAGAAAAGCTAATGAACTCAACACCAAATATTTGGTAATTAATTTTTAATTTGGTATCTGTAGTTTGTAGTTAACTACCCCTTCATCCAAAGAATCTATTTAAAATTTTACAATAATAGCTATTCAAGTTATATACTAAAAGAAAGCACTCAAATAAAGCATGAGATGTCTTGCATAATAATAAACATAAAAGTCAGCACAAGCATCAGCCCTTTTAAATTCTTGAGAAGAGTTCAATGAATTAATAAAAAGGTTTAAGTACAGCTATGTTTGAATTTAAATTAAGGATTATGCAGTAGCTAGCAAATGGTATAAAAATATATCTTGATAGAATACCTTGTCTATTTTTTGTATGCCCTGCCCTATACCCATTTATAAACCGATATTGTACTGCATAGTAAAAAATAGTAATTATTCCCATTACCAATTATCTTCAATTCAATACAAACCTTTGTAGAAATTAATATTATACATGGAAAATATGCAAATATTAAAAGCTTTTGTGGTTAGCGGTTAATAACAGTTTATTTGTCCATAAACAATTAGAGAAAATTAAGTATACGATTTTTAAGCTCTATTAATGAGAACAGTTTTTTAACTAACGTCTGTGAATTTTGTTATTTCATTCCATTCAAGTCAAATCTATTGAGAGTGAAACACTTCGCATGTAATATTTAAAGTCGGACTTATTGTTAGATTTATTTCCGTACTGGCTGGAATTTACACTTACTGCAAATCCAAGTACATTAGAAGTTATAACCACATTCAACTCAATTACAAGTAAGCATTCTGTTATCTCTCAACAAAAATATTAGCATATATATCATTAAGCAAGATCATTTGTACATCCTAAAATTCCACCCACAATATATAGATTAAGGATTATTTTCAGACATCATCATCCACCTTACACATACCATATAAACATTGATGAAAAGTAAGTTTGAAACTCCTATTCCATTACAACAGAGTATATCGAGTTAGGAAATAATACAACTAACTACACGACATAATATTCAATTCCAAATTCCAATGATGATGCATAATTTTTATTTCATAACTGATTCATAATTCATTTCTGTATTGTAATATCACCATCATCAAAATAGTTTAGGCATAACTCTATTTTTCTGTATCGTACGAGACGATATAATAATATATCAACTCTTACTTTTGCAAAAAGATCAACGACTTCTTCAATTCAGTCATGTTGTACAGTTGTACAATATACACATGCGGACATGTATTAAAAAGGTACAAGCATGGCATGGCAGATGCAATAAGTTTCACATTCATACTTACAATAGTTAAGGAGTAAAAAAGTATAAAGTATAAGCATTCAAAGCATAAGCAACCTCAACTTGACAGTTCAACTTAAACTA
>JAQFZZ010001355.1:0-11523 GCA_034696405.1 Isotoma caerulea
ATAATTCGAAGTAACTAGACTTTATATTTAACGTTTCTGATCTCCCAGATCCTCAATATAGTCTTCATCCACCTAGATAAGACAAAATATTGTGAATTTAAAATGGTTTCTCTTTGTATTTCGAAAAAATCACACAATGACATGTAAAAACAGTTTTCTAGCGCACAACCTACCTCTGGCCATTTCTCCGGAAGAACATCAAATAAGTCATCCTTTACATCTCCTTGAATTACGATTTCATCCTCACCAGTGACAGACGATGAACATGCGAATCTTGAAGAGAAAAACTTTGCAGCAGCCTTAAGATCAATGCCAAAAGTCCCTAGTCCAGTGACAACTGTAACTGACTTCCTTTTTCCTCTTGGGGCTCGAGATAGAAGAATCTTCTTAGGGCCTGCCTTTGCTCCAGGTTTTTTGGCATGGACTAATCCTTTTCCTCCACGCTTTTGTCTCCCTTTCTTTTCTTCTTCACCTCCTCCCCCTCCGCCTATAGATAACTGAAAACAAGCAAATACTCAATTTTATTCTCGAAACCTTAATTGACACAATTAAAATCATTGAAAACAATACGAGCAAAGATTGAAGATTAAAACATACCCCTCCCATTTCTGAAGGTAAATTGGCCTCCAACCATTTTCGGCAGTTGTCTGCATCAGGATAGTATTCACAGTACTGCAAAATAAATCCCAATAAAAGAATATAACAATTAAATAAATACAGATTTATCTCTTTTTCTTTGCTTGCCACATATTATGTATTATATCTGCTTTAATTACTTTCTGATTTAATAAATAAATAAATATCAGTCATCAGTTAGTTATGACTTACCTCTGGAGGTAGACCACAATTTCCGCAGTAAACGACAGTCAAAGGATAAGTCACAGGTTCCTCAGGGACTGGAGGAGATTCTTCGAGATCGCCCCCAGCAGGCAAAGGAGTTGTCCCTTCTGTGACATTATGTTGTACTTCTGCGACTACAGCATCTGCGGATTCCATCCCTACTTTTCTAACTTATTTATTGTATACTGTAAAAATATTACTTCGATTATAAAACTATTTTAGAAGAAGAACTCGATTTATTCTTATTCTAATAAGTACTTATCAAATTGTGCGAATTTAATTAAAACTCCGAGCTGTCTATGACTGTCTTTCTAAAGTATGAAGTAAAGTAATCAATCGGTTTTCGCAGATTTGTTTTGAGCTGCCTGTTTTAGTTATTAAAATGCCCACCAAAGTCAGACTCAGAACGTGAGGGGTGTCTTGGGCTTCGGCTTCTTCATGAATTTTGGAAAATGACAATAAATTGCATTTAACTATTTTATAAATAATTTTTTAATGTTAATATTAATTTAATATGCTTTTAAAGAAAATTATGAACGTAAGAACTTCTTTTACTATTGTAAGTCGTAATGTACTGGAGAGCATCAGCAGTAGTTCAGCAGTACCTAGCTCCGAAGTTCCAACATTTTTTAGAAAAGGAATTTTGTTTACCGGTGCGGTACAGTGGAATGGCTAATAGCAGGCGTAAACCGCATTGCCGATTATTTCGGCTATTAAATTATAGATGTTACACACACTTTGTGATAGATTTGTTGTTCATATTTACGTTTTTTTGCTACCTTGTGAAGTTTTTTAAAAATTCCATATTGCAACAATCGTAAGTCGCAATTTGCAATGCTGCTAAAAGTTCAAGCAAAACTTTATTTAATTAAGTGTAGGTTTTTATTTCAAATGTATATTCTAAATTAGCGTTTTGCTTAAGATTCCAACAGAGAACTGTAAATTGCAAGTTAGAATTACAAATTACAATTATACGATTACAGCAAGTACAAAACATAAGTATACCACATGATTTGTGTAACATCTAAAATTTAATAGCCGAAATAGCCGGTCCGGCTTTCGGCTGCAGGTGAGGCTATCGGCTGCCGGCTATAGCCTTTTAAATTATATTAAGGTCTATGCTAGCTAATATAAATAAAATGTAAAATAATTTCATATTTTCTGTCTCGGGCTATGCGAAGCTGCACAGGTTTTAAATACTTTTAAACATCAATTACTGACAGTTGGATCGGTTGTGGTTATCATCGTGTATTCTTCTGTCTGACAGATGAAGCAATGTGAGACGCTTCCTGATATATGGATGAAATTGGCTTGATGGCTTGTAAAAAATGGCTTTTCCAATCATATTTCTATTGGCACATTATGAGACTTTCAAATTGAGAATGCATGAAGTTCATCAAAGCCGAATTGATTCCTGGGGGAAGATCTGGGTGCTTAGCACAAAATAATGTCGATACATTTACTATAATTATAACTCATAATAATCAAAACACGCTTCATTATTCAGGCATTAATAATTATTCTAATTTAATAATGTTTTATACAACAATTTTCTTTAAGATTTTAAAATTTGTGAGTTCTTAGAACCAACTGTCCGAACCCTTATCGTTCGGTGCAAAATTTTTATTCAAATCTTAAAGTTTCACTTGAGAAATTTATATTGTTGCTTACTATTAAGATTGACAACAGTGTGAACAACATTTCTGAATTTTTCCTGATTCTTCTTCTTCTTTTTATCTACAGGAGGTTTTTCTGCAACATGATTTTTATAAAACCAAGTAGCATGTTTCCCTAAAAATCTCAAAGCATACAATATTTCATCTTTAGTGTAAAATCGAAATGTATAACGCTTTGTAAAATGTTCAATTCCAAAAACAATCCCAGCAAAGGAGCAACCAAATAGCAAGAAAATAAATGCCCCCTGAAGTATTTCCAAATCAAGGTGTATCTGTCCCAGTTTTTTCCTCAACCTAAATTTTGACTCTGTCGATTCATTGTCCTTAAGTCGATAAGTCGAATACCAATGATCAATCAATCCCCCAGCACCTAATCTTGCTAATGCAGTATCGATTTTCTCTTTATATGCCGCTTGGGGTTTAAGGGCAAAGCCATAACCTGTGAGAAATAGCCGTTCTCGAATTATTTTTGTTTTTGTAAATCCAATCTTCTTTTCTCCGCAGGTAAGTCCTGGTTTTGTTGTAATGGCAGATTCTTCAGTAATATAGGCCACAAGACCATTACTTTCCACATCGCCAATAATTAGTTTGTCTTTTATTTGTCTCAACAGTTTGCTCATTTTTGCATTCTCCTTTGACTTTTCTGTTTGCTGTTGAGTTGGCTTTTCATCGGGGTCTGGAGTATCATCTGTGATGGATGTAATCAATTCATAAACTGAATTATGCTTACATCCTAATTTAAACCTGTAACCGAAGTCGATCAAATCTTGGAGAGATTCTGGTTCTTTTGCTGTCACTGGATTTATAAGACTTGTAATGAGACTCGTGTTGTACAATGTTGTAATTATTAGGCAAGAAAACCACCAGATAATTAAAAGCAGTTTCAAAAGTCTACGTGGACTGGAGGAAATCTGCGAGGTGTTTAATGGTTGTCCAACTAAAGGTTGAAGGGTAATTTCCAATGCTTCAAATATTCTAACATGAGCCGGTTTTTTGTTGTTAGGAATTCTGTTTGGGTCATGCAAAAATACGCTTAGAGATAATTTCTGTCTTGTAATTGTCTGTGGGTCTTCGTGTGGATAGATTTTCCGATTAATTATGTATCGGAAAAGGAAGGAGATAATTGCAACAAGAAGTAAAATTACTGGCCAAACTGCGGGCTGGAAAGCGAGCCATATTCCTAGAACGAAAATGTTGTTGGATTTTTCCACTACGAATACTGCAACAAAATATTAAAATGTGAATCAAAAGTAAAATATTTACAATTTATTGAAATTGTAATTCCTAGAATATGCTTACCAATGGGTTCCGTCACAAATACTTTTGAAAAATCAACCATTGCAATTCTTTCGGAAGTAACGCTAATTCCACCCACAGCTAAATCAATTCTGTCATCTTGAAGAGCTTGGATCATTCCACTGTAATTTGTTGCTGGATTAATTTTTGGAGAGTTTTTCGATTTAGTTTTTACAGAATCGTTACCTGTTTCTAATTGCATCAGTGTAAATTCAAAATTCAGAGATTTTCCAATTTGTGAAATAATGTCCCATTCAACTCCAGCACAAACGGTAGTATTTGCTGTCGAGTTGATATCAATAGTACAATCAAAATGCGGTGGATAATTGAAATAACCTACGGTGAGGTTAGAGCTGTTAAAAGATATTTTCCCATAGTTGTCAAAAACCTCAAAAAATTTTCCAAATTGTGTTTTATTCCTTTGCCAAAATCCAAGATCAATTTCCTGACGCTTTTTAACAGGACCACAGAAATTACATTTGGAATATACTCGCATGACAGTTTCGGGAATAGTGGCAGAACGATTTTCTGCTTTGATGGAAAGTAGGATTCCAGTTTGTTTCAAAATACTAGCTTCAGCTTCTGCAATAATACTTGTATTACCACCAATGTTATTTCCAATGCTGGGGTTAATCACTTCTTGAAGTTGTATTGGAAAGGAGAAGGAGAAGTAAAGTATTTGATCATAGCTTGAAAAAAATCTTGGATAATTGATGTATCCAATTGTTTCCTCTGGCCATGACAAAATTAAAGTAATTAAAAACAATAGTCACCAGTAACTTCGTATAAAATTTCTTTTAAAATTATCTGACCACTTGTTAACCTTACCTTGAACTTCCAGTTCAACTTCCATCCCCCCAACAGTATCATTCCAAATCGATAACCGAGGTTTGATCAAATCACAAACAAAGATAAGTGAACAAGGTCGGCGTTTCCAGGAAAGAAATATATTCCAGAATTCTTTTCTGTCGGAAGAAACGGTATTGTAATCATGGAAAGTTGTAACTAAAACTGGAGGAGCCCATTCACTCATTGATGCCAAGACATGATCCAGATAATGGGTACATTCTTTAGTAACCACAAATACATTTCCGTCACATTTGGATTTTAATGTGGATTCTACAATCATGGAAGTTATATCTTTTGCAAATTCTCTTTCTGTGTCATCTGCTATTGCTGCATCTAAAGATTTATACCACGCAGTTGTTAGTGGTGCTGCAAATCCTAATCCAAAAATTAGAATGATTGTTCGAATCATTTTGAATTGTGGTTGGATTAAGTGCAAAAAATGATTTCTTACGAACACTTCTGATTTCTTCAGATTCTTGAGTTAAAATGCACGAAAGTTAAGTTCGTAACGGAGCTTTATAAAACTGCTCTTCATTTCGAATAAAGCTTTTAAAATTATTTTTAAAATTATCGCGTAATGTAATAGTACTGTTTTCAACGTAATTTCGCATCAATAAATGAAATTAGAGCAAAACTGCGAAATGGAAATGTCCGATTGAACAAAGAGAAATTAGAGTGATGGTATAGTAGATTACAAAATACAACTAATGTAATGCTAATGATATGGACGTTATGCATAAAAACACGAAAAAATCAAAACACTTTTAGTTGATTGCACAAACACATCGATTTTGCATTTATAATTGAACTTGTAGAGTTTATTTTGTCAATACTTTTTAAACTTACAGTATAGTATAAACTATTAAATAATTCGCATCCTTTCTAGAGTAAGTTAGTAGTAAAAGTAATTAATGAACTTATATAAGCATATAACCATAAAATCTAAAAAGTAATTTTTTAAAGTGATTTTACTGTTTTGTTGTTCAAATTTGGTTAACTTAGCATTTTTCATTATAAACATTATGCCAATTAAATTAAAAGCTGAAAACTAGCATCACACTTTAAATAAACTTATCTTGTACAACTTCATAAGGTAGAAGTAGCACATTACATTACAATATTGTTACTGTTTGCAATAACAGTTTACTTTACTTAAAATTATGTTTTTTTACTTTTCAAAAAAATATATCAGTCAAAAAAGTACAATAAAACAAACATACAAAAAAATTACAAATATCTATTTAAAGCCTCACTTAATGCTAAAGCTGGAGGCGAAGGTGAAGGATCAATATCAGAAGTCTCACCCCCAGACCTTCTTCTTCCATCCATATCCAAACTGTCTCCACTTTCTAATTTTCTTGACCTTCTGAAGATATTCTGAGTGCGACCTCTTGAATTCGTTCTAATACGTCTGATTTCATCATCGCTTTCTTCAAAAGAGAAAGACAGAGAAGATCTATTAGGTCTTGTTGGACTCGTGGGCGAAGGTGATCTTCTTAAAGAAAGCTTCTTCTCAATCCATTGCAACATTAAAAGTACTTCTTCATGTGATCGAAGTCTATAATTTGCACTTGTACGGGCTGAACTACTCGTCGACGATACTTTGAACGTACAAGCGATTCCAGACAAAGTTTGAATTGCTTCTTCATCACTTGCATCATCCCCACAGTAAATAACCCTCACCCTATCCGTCCAGTCGACTCCGTAAGTAGTACGAAGAATATGAATAGAAGCCCTACCTCTATCCCACTTGACTTCCGGTTTAGCTTCCAAAGCCATCGGAGCCTTGTGTGGTTGGAACCCATGTTCTAAAAAGATTTCTGTAGCTCTAACAATAAAAGCATCCCTAAGTTGTCTTGGGACTTCTCTGTAATGGAATGTTAGAAGAGCTCCCTTATTCTCAACCCATGCACCTTGCTTACAAACTTCATTCTGAAGAGCTTGAAGAAGATGAGCAATTCTTTCTTCATGCTCGGATGTAATTGGGTGCAAATATTTAGTTCCATCAGGGCTCAAGATTTCCAATCCATGAGATGCAGCATAGGTGATTCCTCTGATTCCAATCACCTCTTGAAGATTTGCAAGACTTCGACCGGAAATGATGCAGACGCTAACATCCTGGGAGTACTTTGCCAATCGTCTCAAGATGTTTCGAGTTTCTTCAGGCATTTGAGCAAGTTCCGGTTTTTGAGCTATGGGGGCAAGTGTGCCATCGTAGTCGAGGATGAGACTAAGTTTGGATTTGTCATTTTCGTCTACATCAACATAATCAGAGAGATAGTAATCAAAGTCGTCAATGGAGAGTGGTGCCATTTTTGCGTGAGTTGGATTATTGTTTAAATCGCATGGCAAAAGGCCCATTGCACTGAGGAAGCTGTTTAGCCAGTTATTGACATCCATAGCTTTTTCTCTTCTTTGGAGTTGTTTCATTCGAAGAATTCGTTCATCAAATGGCATCTGCAGTGCTCGGTGCAGCTTATCAGCAACATCGTCCAGTTCATATGGATTCACTATGAGAGCTTCCTGCATCATTCCTTTAAACAAAAAGACGCCCAAGGATTACCAAGACTGTCTATGGAATTGAGAGGGTTAAGCATAATGCGTTCTAAATTTTAAGTGATAAGTGCACCATTGTGTAAGAAAAATGTATATCATTTATTTAATTTTTAATCCATTAAGCAGGCGTCAAAATCAGGGATTTGGGCTTTAGTTTAATTAAATGAGTAAACAAACACATAAATCCCTTTCATCCATGACCTACTATTGGGATAACTTTCTTGAAAGCTTAAGTAACGATTGAATGTGGGAATTTTGGGATCATTTACATAAATCAGTCTGTCATTTAGCCTTCAATTTTTGCTCACGGCCTATATCTATTATTATTTGCAAGTTTATTGTTTCTCTTTCAGCTGATAACGTTTTGGACTTTTATTAGCATTTCATTCAAGTATGTGCCATTATCACTAACAAGTTGATACCTTGATATTCATTCATAGTTAATGGCCTGGCCTACAGGATTTTTTTAAAGTATACAATTCATTCATTGATGCGTGTAAAAAATAAAATTATTTTTTTACCTCCTGCACCAGCGAAAGGTGAAAGCATCAAAACACCAGGATCATTTAGGTCTTGACATGCCACAAATTCTTTTGCGACTAAATTCATCCCGTCCTTAAATGTAGCAAATTGTTTACTATTAGTATTAGACTTCTAAAATAGTTTTAACTGTTTCATCATATTTCTAAAATAAATTTATTTATACCCTTAATGGAGTAACAAGGGCCACGGACGCATCTCTATAAAAAGCTGCAAGTTGTTCTTGCAAAATGCATCCATAAATGTAACGAATGGGACTCCAATTTGGTCGGGAAAATCGTCCATTTATTCTTCCGATTAACTGATCCATTTCCTCTTTCAGAGCTTGGTATTCTTTTACGTCGGTTCTTGATGGTACAGCAACCTAAAGTTACATTCTCTGGTGATAGGTGCAACTAGGATGAGGAATTATCTTTAAAAATCCATAATAAAAAAGTTACTTACTTGAAAGAAAATGCATTTCTCCAAATATTCAGGATGTTTCTCCAAAAGTCTTTCAAATGCTTTGACTCGGTTTACAAGCCCTTTTGTATAATCCAATCGATCAACTCCAAGAATGATTTGCTGTTCTTTCTCTTTCAAAACCTTTGGAGCAACTCGCCCCATTTCGGCAAATTGTTCATAAGGTATTCCAATCGGCAACGATTTGACATGAATTGTGCGACCATCAAGCTCGCATAAAAATCTTGTCCTGTCCACTCGACACCCAAGACGTCTTTGGCAACAGTCCAAGAAATTGAGACAATAGTCATCTATGTGAAATCCAACCAGGTCACAGCCTATAATACCAAACCAATAAAGTTTGTTGTTGTTTATCAACTACATTCCAAATATTCCAATACCAATTAAAGCACCCAAGGGATTTTAGGATTTTCAGATTTAGCTACCTAACCTATTTCAACTATAAATCCATTGAGATTATTATGTAAAAGATGTAATAGTAAACTATTTTAAAGTAAAATTATAACAAAGATAAAGTCACACGAGTAAATAAAATCCAGACAACCTTGAGTGAAAACATATCTATCAACAGATTTGCCATTTCTACCAAATGCTATATTGCTTAAGCACCTAATTTTCATGGTAAAAACCGAAACAGTTTTTGAAGCTAATAAGACTAAACCGACCTTGTAAGAATAGACGACATTGAAAACGTGATGCACGTGGAAGTATATTGCGTTGAGTAAAAATTTGCAATACTAGGTATTTAATGGTATATTCCTACATGAGCCAAAGATCAATCAATAAAAACCTGTCTAAACTATTATTATAGCTATTTCTATCTTGTTCCGAGCCTTGTAAATGTAAATACGAATATTTTTTAAGCCCTCATGTATTAATAAACAATAGTTTAAAAAACTGATAAACACTTACCTAAGATTCCTTCAAGAATCTCATCATCCCACGGGAACAATCTCATAAGGTCCCAAGCTGGAAAGGGAATATGCATGAAAAAGCTCATTTTGCACCGGAGTCCCTCTTCCTCGGCAGCCTGTTGATTAAAAAAAGCAAAAGCCGATTTTAATTGCTATTCTTTTATTTATTTTAAAATTGTAAACTATGAACTGCGTAATTATCATTATTTTTTGTTTTTAAGCAATCATGTATCATCTCTTGACTAAAATCCAGCAGTTCCGCTTGCCGTTTGGCAAAGAATAGCATGACAAAAAATGTTTTTTACGTTGAGGTTGAGATTGAAAATAGTATTTTTATCCTATTTCGTTAAATAGATAGAACCACCACTGGCAGACAAGCACGCTGACAGTGCGTGCATTACATTTTTTTGTGTTATGCAAAGCATCTATCCATGATCCTAAAATCTATTTACCAAGAGAAAAGTCGGGCAACAAAACAAGATTTTTAGTTACATCGGATTACGGATTTTCCCCTCATGCCCGGATTCCATGTGCATGTTGCAAAAACAGCAGACAGTCACACGAACTGTCATGCTTTCAGACCGTGGACTTGCTATTTTTTTCAATACCTCTCTGTTTACTTGGACTTTGAACGGAATTAGGTAACCATTTCCACATTGAAAGGGAGTATAATATTGGCTAAAAGCTAAATACACATTTAAGCTTTACTTGCAATAAGTTCTTTGAGTTTCTTGACCAAACTTATGCCTGAGAATTGATTGCATTTCGCTTTTATTTTGTTAAAATCGTAAGCTTTCTTCTAGACAGACTTTGTACTCAATTGGCTTGTGGGGGCTAAACCGTAGTATCTAAACTTTTCTAAGCGTGTCGTGAGTCAGAATGTCAGACCATGGAAATTGCACGTGTTAGATCTTGGATCAATATACGGAAGAACATATATAGTTATTTAGAAAAATTGAGTTTTTCTACTTCCTAGAATGAAGTGCTCTGTAAGTGTAAATTAATTGAAGTATGAGTGCGAAAAATATCGTTCCATTAACGCCAGCCTAGACCTTATGACTTTTGTGTCCCTGAACTCCTTATCAATTTTTGCAAAATGGTCCCATTAATGTAGATGTAATTACTTTTTGCACAGTTTAAGTGTGATGTAAATTGCTATATTAAAACATTTTTTAATTTCTTGATATTTATCATGTCTTGCTTGCGTAAGTAATGAAATTTGTATAAACCGATACTTACCTTCCTCACAATATTTGCTGCAAGCATCAATTGATAATCATGAATCCAGACCAATGGGACAACATTAGTTTGTCCTTCTGCATCCAATTTGGCCAAGCATCGCTTTAAAGCTTGGACCGTTTTTCCAGCAAAGACTTCATTGACTTTTTTATAAGCGTCATAAGTCTCGCTGGAAAAGACAGCCCTATCTGGCATGGAATGGAACAAAGGCCAAAAAGTCCCATTACAACATCCATTGTAGTACTGGTCGAATAGGGTAGGGTCAATTATGACACTTTCCACTTGTTCTGAAAGAAGTCCAGCAGTTGGAGACTTGTCATCTGGCTTGGACTCTGGAATAATCTCATTGTCATCCAATTGTATACCCGGCCAGCCGACCCATATTCCTTTGCATTCGATGCACACTGGGGCTACTGCAGTTACAAGGCCACCAGCACTATTATTTTAAAAGAAAACAGTTAAACTTAAACCTTTCATTCATCTTTATTAGAATCAGCGTTTTGAATTTCATTAATTTGATGCATGGCTCTTTTTCTTAATTTTTATCAATACGAGTATAAATTTATCTCGTATCATATTTATGCGCTGAGTGCGTATTTTTGTCCAAAAATGAACCTTGGATTGTAAATACATTTTTGTAACATGTTTTTAACAGTTTATTAATATCAAATAATAATATATGCAACTTTAACTATTTGTTTGTTTCATTTTCAAACAAAGTCAAACAACACAATAAGTGCAAAAAGTGATAAGCGTTTAGACTTACACGTGCAGGATGTTTAGTGAGATACTAAATAATTTGCGTATAATAATTACAACTCTAACAACTAAAGGAGATAACAATAATATTAAATGCAACTTAAAAAACAAAGTACACATTTTCTGCAACCGCATGTCCATGAGATAGCCGTATGATAATTATGTACCATATATAGAATATAGTGCAAACATAATAGCTGCTAAAGTCCAGATTCTATTTTCGTTAAAAATTTACTGGTGTTTAAACGCTATATAATTGCAAACAATGATAATTGGGACAGAGTTTTTTAGCCCAATTTCCAAAGATGTATGAGCTTGCGGAAACGCACTCGAGTCTCATTTTTCTGGCCTAATTGTCTCCATTTCATATCAAAAGTCACCCATTTGCTTAT
>JAQFZZ010001356.1:0-11522 GCA_034696405.1 Isotoma caerulea
CATCATCATCATCGTCATATTTATCTCTTTGCATTCCATTGATAAGAACAAGAAGTATCCTTCTTATCCGTCCATCCAGACATACCAAAACCACATGGCGGCATATCGTCAACACTTAAAAAACCATGTTTCAAAGTGCAATACTTTGTCCTGCATTCATTCTATAATCTATCAAAACAGCACCTTGACTGACAGGCATGTTGCTACTTCAAAAAATAAGTCACAGTCACGACTCATATTATATGCCATTTCTGATGTTAGGGTTGATGAGTAAATGTACTTTCATTTTGTCAGTAAAAAGTATCATCGATGTATGAAAGGCATCTTCATGACATGTGTATCTCTTTATTTTTTATTTTATTTTTGCTTATTTGCTTGCAAAAAATTGCCCAAAACGAAACGTTCGAGATTAGGTCGGCGCCAGGGGAAACTGAGTCAGACGTGTCAAAATTGACCTTCCTGTTTTTCCTCAAAAGCATTTACGCTACCAACCACTGCCAAACTTTCAAATTTTCAATTTAAATTATTTTTGACAAATTGTCACTCACTTCATAAGCAAAAGAGATAAACACCATACAATAATATATGAGAATAGCCAAGGCTGAGTATTCGACTTTAGATTGTCACATTGCAAAGCAAGCCATCCTTGGTTGGTATTTGGACTTCGAATGATGATGTTTGCGAGATAATAAAAATATAAAATTACATATTTACGAGCCGTTGAAAAAATTATGAACAAACTACAGCCAAAAATTCATGAGTGTGTATCAAATGATATCACAAAAACAAAAATCCTTGCCAATGGCTTCAAAAAAGTTTTTACGATTCGAATTAAAATCTGACATCTGGAAGTGGTTTCTCGCATGAATAGCTTCTCTTTTTCAAAGTCTTATTAAAAAGCTGAGCAACCTTGAAAATAAAATTTTTATTAGAGCCAGATTCAGTAGTAGTAAGTAATGTTGATGATAGTAAATCGAACCAAACCAGGCTGGAGCCATGGGATCTTTAGGAATGAAGCCAAGTAAATAAACGAAAAATGCAATATTATGCAATAATGATGCAATGCACCAAGAGAACCACCATACCACTACCAATATACTGCCTTCACGACCATCCATAATCCATCCATTCCTTAGGAAACCACCACCGGAAGGAAAAAAGGGAAAGACATCCATCCATTAAGATTAGTCTTATTGCTGCACCAAGCAAGCACAAGAAAACCACCCAATTGCTCGAAAGTAAAATCAAAGAGATTTAGTACCAAATTCGAAGGACATTATAGATGTGTGAGAATTGAAGATAAATGAATGTAGATTTATTACTCTGGCGGTTGGTCGGTATGGAGGTAGAATAAATGATAGTGTTAAATCTTCTTATCCCTCTGAATGTTGAATGTTGATAAGAACTAGATTTTTATTAGAGGAAGGTCGAGATTCTCTTAACTCAAGAAGAAAGCAGACTTCTTCTAATGTTCTAATCGAATGCAAATATGTACTATGAGGTAATGCTGAATAAAAATTCCTCAAGTCAAGTTATCTTTTTGGGCGTCATCCTGCATGTTATTACAACTTTATCGTATTTAAAATGCATCAATTCACTCACTATTCTCTCATCTGTTCCATAATTTTAAGGATTTTTTTATCCACTGCAACTATTAAATTGAAACGCCTCTGTCTTCCTTTATCCTACTAAGGTGCATTTAATGTCCTGGTCCTGCTGCCTTGCCTGGTCTCTTACAATTCTTACACCCAATTCTGGCTCAAGTTCCTCTACCTCTTTTGAACGAGGTAGTTCCTTGTCTCTAATGTTAAATAAGCACACAGAGAAGAAATTAAATGCATCGTCCCTAAATACTATTAAGATTTACCCGCATTGCAATTTAGAAAATATTTTTTTTCCTAAACGCTGCAGAATCGTGAATGTGAATCTCTAGACATTCCATTCCTGCTTGAGGCCAAATTACCCATCGCTTAACCTAATATATGAGCTCATCTGTCTCATTTATTAGCATGTTGTTTGCTTTAAAGAAAAAATCTAGATTTTGCTCTTTCTCCTTGAGAGAAACTCGAAGACAAAACGTTACAACAGATTCAAGAGTATTTAATGCTTTAAATGTGCATCGTACTTACTATTTGCTATCATTCTCCTGCATTCATTTACATACAAGACGTAAATGTCTTTCTTAAGAACTAAATATTATTTCTTCGTTGAAGTGGAACTGTAACTAGAACGAGGTTGGTAACAGATGGATGGATAGATGGGATGCAGTTTTTGCAGAAAATTACTCTTTTTGTGTAAACATCATTTCGTCGTTGTGTTGTCTTGAATAATTCATTTAATGAGTTTGGCTTGTGTTGTCTGAGTGCTATGTTGGAAAATTAAGTTATTTCTGCTCATTCATTCGTTTCATCATCTCTGTTTTAGTTAAAGAATCTCCCTAGTGTTTATACTCTTGAAATGAACCATCATTTAAATTTTATATTATTATTATTACTTTACCCTTGCGCATATAGCTTGTTTTGCAAATTTTCTATTGCGAATTAGCTACAAATAATCATTTTATTTTAAACTATGACATGTTCGCTATTGCAGACAAACGAGGTATTGTTAAATTAAATGTTACTGCATGAGCTGTGTGCTTCAATCCTGCGGCATAAGGAATATCGACCTTAGTTAAAAAGGCTTATTAGGTTGTCGTTAAAATTACAATTGTTATGATTATTATGCACACTTAGAAACTAGTTCAAATTATAAGCAAACAAGAAATGCATAGGACAATGATATTAGTATCCATTACAATCATCACGAGGATTTTGTCCTTCTCATCTCATACCGTTCGTTCCGGAGTGTGTTGTAAAATATTAATTGATGAATAATATTCATCATCATATTATACTCAAAGTACTGCTATATACTAACTTAACTACTACTCAACCGTGCACAAATGGGCAAATTGCTAAATGCATGGAAGCATAAATTATGCAAAACCTAATGACCTACAGACAGAATTATTATTACTTGAATTTCATTTCATATTTCCTACTTGGGCATCTTGTAGCACCTCCAGGCAATTGAAGTTGCTAACAAAGTCTCCTACTTTGATATATATATTTTAACCTAGAATCTTGTATTTATTATGTTGTCTATTATACAAATGAGATAAAACAGTCATAAAGGTTATACATATTATGTCTATATGGCAGCAGTCATATATATCTTCTCGGAACAAGTTCATAGTTCATTTCATATTGCCTTTTAGTGCAAGTTGTAGTTGGATGAGGTTGACAACCACACCACACCACATAATTTTACTTGCTCCGCTTATCAACCTATTCACAGAGGACATGAAATGAAACCCTTTTGACTTTCGGAGCTTCTGCAAATTTTAATTACATTTTAATGAGAATTTATTGTAATATTTTACTTCTATTTGTACATGCTTAACGAAACCAATAATTATCAACCCACAAATACTCTTTGAATTGCCTTAAACCATAGTTGAATTCAACTTTGAGGTTTGGTCTTGACTAAAAGGTATTACTATGCACAAGCAGGCACTATATGCATATTAATCTTTTTCGTAGCTTTTTGCAGCTTATCTTACTTGTAAAACATCCCAAGAAATATAATCAACTAATAACCGATTCGACACAGCTCGTTGTGTAAAAAGTACCATCCCCTCTTGATTACTTGGAATGAGAGTGAGACAGGTATTCGGCTCGGCCTGCATAATCATGATTACAGATTATTATTATGATGGCTCAATTCAAGTGATGGGTTCCACCCATCCTAAGTATTTCTAGTAGTTAATGCTGAATTCCTTCACAGAATAATGAACTACCCACCTTGTTTCTATTACATTATAACATAACAAAGTATTATCCAATCCACCACCACTCAAGTGATATATTTGATTCTGGTTTGGAATCTTATTATAAGTAAGGTAAATTTTAAAAAGGAATTTGCATGGGAACAGGTGTCTCGGCTTAAAATGTAAGCTTCCCGTTTTATTTCATTTTGTTAGAAGCCTGTGGTTCCTAAAATATTGTGAAACTAATTTTTTACAATGCATATAGAGTATGATATTAGCATGGATGAAGATATTTTGTATAATGCCTACGTAAGAAGAGCTGTCTGATTGCTAATACCATTTGGAATGTATCATTCTTAAAAAGAGAATTTGAATGCCATATTTGATGTATCGACATGTATGTATTTATTTGATAAGACAGGATTGATCGGTATGTACTGAATGGTTACTGACTGGTATGGTATGTCAGTGGTGGCTTGACTGTGTTCAATCAAATAGTTTCTGAATTTTTATTTTTTTGCTCTTGACTAAAGAATGATATTCCACCGTCAAATGATTGATCACTCTATCAATCAACCACCACATGCCTTTTATTCCATTAAAAATTCACGGGTTTTCCTAGCCAATAAATTGTAAATTGGTTTGTATCAAATCAACTTATCTTTAATATAGCTTTCCACTTTTTTTAGCAAATTCACTCGTTACCAGGCAGGCAGGACTGATCAATTTGTCATTTTCAATCTATGCATATTGTATATCCATAATTTATGCATAATGGCCGTGCATGGCTAAGGAGGTAAGTTTCTTTTCAGCAAGTGAAATGAAATGGAATAAATTCTAATCCAATTTGGAGCATTAAATTAAATCCTATCGGCAAAATCGAATCGTTATGATTATGATTTTTGCTCGTTTTTGATCTGGTTAGCTATGCTTAATCATGCATGTACGATAATTGGGTAATTGAGATATATATCCTTAGGTGACAGAGCGAAATAAAAGAGGCTATACACCTATTATTATGTTGTTCAAAGTAAAATTGGTTCAGCTTAACGTGTTATTCCTCACTTAATTAGCATGGACATAATTGGACATGATAAATCGCTTTGAGACATACACCTTTGCTAAAAAGTAATTTAATAGAAAAAGCAAAAAATATTGAAAAAAATAGAGACATCGGCATTAGCACAAAATAATACATTAATGTAATATAATGTTTCAATGTTTAGAAAGTATTAAGCTTGTATCTGTGCTCCCTGAAGATAATTACACCTCAGAGTAAAATATTATAACGTTCGTGTGCCAAGTTGCCAAGTAAGATAAATATAATGTACGAGCATCAATTTAGTAATTTACAGATTTATTAAGCAGATAAACATAAAATTTCTTGGGTAAAAGAGTCGGCTTTCATAAATTAGAGGTAGATAGTGAGATATTTTATTATTATTATTGAGCTCTGAGTTCCGAGCTTCTACATTTATTCTCGTGTTTAATATCACGAAGGATAACTAAATGTGAAGGTTGTAAATGATCTATGGATTACCGTGTGGCAGATTAAGATTAGATTTAACAAGGAATAGTAACAGTTCAGTCGTATTATACTTTGTTTGCTTCAATAATCTTCATTCCAAATTCCGATAGGTCAAAATTAGTAGGTTGGTCCGAATACGGAGTAGCTTAACTTCTAAAACAAAATGTCAGAATAGGAAAGTAATTTGTGAACAAATCAACACAAGCAAGCGGAGAATGCAAGTGCAGTAGAGACGTTTAATCTTTGTGAGAAAGCAGAAGCCCAAATCCCAATCTGCCGACCCTATCCTCCCTGTCAAAATCCAAGAGTTAGTGGTCACGCAAATGAGATTTTCCCTCGTGATTACTACCTACTTTCTTGAATCATGTTCTTCGTGGTCGTACCTTCTATTATAATATAATACTTAACTGAAGTAAAACACGTAAATTTACAGAGAGAGAGAGAGAGAAAGAGATTCTTTCTTTCTCCAAAAAAGAGTCCAAGGCCAAGGTGCACATTCTAAATGATAAAAGCTCAACCATAATATAATCGCTGAGCAATATATTACAACCGCAGAACCACCGCGAAGTGAATGTAGCGAAAGCAAAGTCATAAGTCTTTAGGTATTCAAAGTTAAGCAAAAGCCAAATCAAACCACTCTTCTTTTGTAATTTTGGCATTATTATTATTCTTAGCTCATAATAACCAAAACCAAAACATGGATCGGGCAAAGTAAAACCTTTTATGTCCAATGTCCACACATATATTTTTAGATTTGAAGATACAAATATACACGAATACTATGTCTCTTTACTTTGCAGAAGGGCAAATGCTAATTTAGCAAAAGACCGGTGTTTCTTGCAGACAATTAGTATAGGCAGACGGACCACAGGATAGGAATATAGAAGTAAGATTACTTAAGCCAAGGGCAAAAGTAGACAAAACAAAATCATAAGTAATAGCATAATACTAAAAGGTAGTATGCTGTGCTTGATTAGTTAAAGGATTACTAAAACCTAGGTTTAAAAAGTTAACATCATACTTTACTCTTATGTATATGTGTTTAATGAACCGTACCATACTGGTGCATTTACGAGCTGTATCTAAAGATACAAAGCTATAATAAGTAAAGTTTTATGCATGCATGCATGCTAGCTCCCACTGCATAGTACTTAACCACAATCACAATTTTTGTTTACCTTTCTACCTTAATTTTTCCTTTTTTCGTGGCCATGCATTAGTTTACTTAACGTCATCATTGTAATATCATTGTGATCTCACCCTTCTTGCTAAAAATGACAATGAGATGTTTGAATGCAATTCGTATAGAAAAAATTGAAACCCTTCCTTTAGAATAGAAAAGATACTATACACGATGGACTTTTAGAGATAGGAGGGAGGTGTGCATCGAAAGAAGATAAGATAAAAAAGCCATAAATAAAATGCAAACATGCCATATGGAGTTTACCTTCTTCGGAACTTTAATAGTGACTTACTTGACTTTGTGGTGGAGAGAGGTTTAACTCCACAACTATTAAACCAGACTTAGCACTCGGTTTGATTAAAATTGTGATTTGGCTATGCATGCATGAACCAAGGTAGAAATAGATTTTGCTCTTACTTGTTCATAGAAGATAATAATAGTTGATATAGAACACAATGATAGGGATAGATGCATGCAATGCAACTTATTTACTTTATATTTTGTTTGGCATTGTTTCACCTTGACTTGACTTGTGATATCTGAGTTCACATTGAATAGTCAACATATTCACATGTCCAAAATTCACTATCAGCATCTAAAACAAAATTAAATGACAGTAGGTACATTTGCTCATCTGAAATATGTGGTTTCACCTCTCACAATGAGTTTTCTCACAGTCTCTCTACTCTCTGTCTGATTTAGAGAGAACAAAGTTTCTCATTACTGACAAAAGCCCCAGTCTTGTCCATTAAGATGGAAGTGCGAATGCCATTAGGACGAATATGGAATTGGTGATTCTTGCATTACTGCTAAAATAATTTATAAGTTGATGTTTCAACTTGAATTGAATACATTCATATAACAGTCTCATCATAATAAATGCTCTGTTCTGCTCTTACTGTGTAGAGTGAGAAGGTGAAGGAACGTATTGAATTTCACAGGCCATTATGAGATTAAAAGTCAAAGCCAGCCTGCTGAGATATGGCCTTTGATGATGATGAGATTCTAGGCAGTAGGTTGTAAGAAATTTGAATAATAGGATGCAATAACATACCCAAAGCCAAGCTCATCGACAATCTTAAACTATGAGCTAGGGAAATATACAAGCTCTAGACGAAGAGTAGCCGTATATAGTCATCATTTCCATATTGACAGAAAACTTTTACCCTAGCCTTGTCTTTCACTCTTGAGAGATTCTCTTCTATCTTCTAGTCTTCCACCTAATGCTTACATCCTTCCATCCCAAGCATATAAAAAACAACGTTGGCGTTAATGGGGTTAATTACTTCGATGGATTTCCGCCGATGGCAACAAAACCAGCATCAACCTCATACAACGTACAATAATTATTACCGAGAACAGGAGATTCGTATTAGCGAAACTAACCTTAGGATATCGTACCTTTTATTTTATTGTAAGTAGAACAATATAGAACATAACACAGAAGCGGTTGGATTAGTATGGTCAGACCAGGCAGGTGGGGTCGACAGTCGACACTCACAAACTCAAAATCAGTGGGTACCTTCGACCTCCTCCTGTTTCAAAGGGAAATGTGCTTATGATCTGCTCGGGTTGAATCAAGAGGCATTCATAGATTCTACCCCTTCGTAGGTCATAACGATTTTATTAGAAATTTTATGAAACTTTCTAGAACTCAAAGGTCCTTTCGTTGTTGTCTGGTCTGGTCTGACATATGAATCTTACTTTGAGGTAATTTCAAAGATATTATTACGGGTAAAATTTGAGGTTGAACTCTACTCTCCATAGTCGTGTAGGAGAACAACAAAGTAAAAAAGACCGAAATCGCTTCAAGCAATGTAAATGTGTATTGTAAATGTAAATAATAAATCTATCTATAGAGTAGATAACATCATATTAGCAAGGAATATAATGGGATGGGATGGGATGTCGTGGGTAGAAATTACCCTATCTTTGAATCTTCTTTGATATACCTGGTAAAATATGCGAAAACCAAAGCAAAGCCTATGTGCCAAAATTATTCCTGGCAATAAACAGCAAAGTTAAAGACAAAGCATCTTTTATGGAAACTAAAACTTACTTTCCTTGATGCTATATTGAACTTGATGTATTGTATTTGATGTGATTAGAGCATTATCATATACGATTAGTTTATCTTGGGTTTGTTGACTATAATATAATGAGAACTTGATTTATGAAGTAAAGAGCTTGGATTTCTTCCTCATCTGTAATTTGTGCATTTTAGATGATCACAGAGTTTGTGGTGATATTGATCAGCATTCTTTGGGTGATGGTGTTTACCCTTTGATGACGAATAATAATGACAACCTTAACTTGACATTGTTTTCGTGTCTCTATCATTAAAAGGAAGTAGTATCTCACGTCTCTCACCTATTCAGTCAGTTGTATTGTATTATGTAAGACAAGACAAGACATCTTCAAAGTAACCATGAACAGTAAACAGGATGAAAAAGCAGTATCAGAGTATCACGCACACATTGAATAATCATCATTGTGTGAAAGGTCTCATCTCTCTTTTTGTAAAGTAAGTGAAAAAAGTGACTGACACTTAGCGTCGCTCCCACCACTCCTAAGTCACAAGAGTTTCCCATCAGCATGAGGTCAAGTGCTTTCTTTTGATAATTTCAAAACCATCATACCACCTTATCACTCCCTACAATCAAAACTATCACACTAGCTAACAAATCCATCCACTATTATTATAACCCAACCAAGCCACCCATCAAGTCATGCAATGCTATCATCACATCATCATCATATCATAATATGATCTCGGTATCATCGTAAGAAAAACAGACGAAAGGTTCCCTTCTGGAATTTGATTAACTCTATCAATTTTTCAACACGTACAACTAATCCTTCCAACCTTCCTTTCTCTCTTGGTGGCACTTTTGGTCTCAAGTCTTTTGCAGAGCAATTTTTCTATTCAGTTTCTTGGAAAAGAAGCTTTATTAGATGAGAGTGGGATTTTGCACGCTTTCGGCTTGTTGAATCTTCATCCTGGCATGAATGAATGACATTGGGGTATGTTTCAAAAGACAAGAGTCACAAGTCATCCGTCACAAGTATACACACTTACACATAGTTACATGCCCATGATAAAGCTTTCTTTCCAGATATTATAATTTTATTTGGATGTTTTCAGGATAAAGCGGATAAAAAATGTATAAAAAACATGAGGGTACACACGGTACTTTGTATTTATGATAAGTATATATTTATTATTGCTGTATGTACATATCCATGAGTATCGCTCTACAGTTAAATTTTACATGTCATGTCCAATCTATTATTTCCTTTTTGTCGTATCAGAGTCGGTGTATTACACAAGAGAATTTTATACACTTTTTTGATCCTTTTGTTGTCTCTCTTGAGAGAATTAAAATAAAACAGGTTGAGTGTCCGCTTGAGCTGTGACGATCATACAAAAAAGATACAATGTTCGAAAAGTTAGTAAGTTAAAAAAGTGTGTAATGTATAAAATACGAAATGGAGCTATAAAACTAACTCTTCTCGAGTGTAAAGTAACTAAAAGCTTGGATATTCTACTTGTGTTTTGTATATGAGTGCACTTAACTTTTACTTTACTCTTTACTGTTTGTGCATGACTTTAGGATTATCTTGTTTGTTGTATTCAGCAGTAGCAACAAAGCCATACTTTATCTTCATATACTACACCTTATGTAAGAAGGTATGAGAATGCCATTCTAAAAGTGTACGAAATGGACAACTCCTATTGTCCTGTTATAAAATTCTTAGATATCCACCGGGACACCGAACAAACAAAGGTGGAATCAAATCATAAATGTATTATGCATGTGCAAAATTTTTTATTTTTGCAAAATATGACACTTCCATAGCTAGCTGGAGTCGTTGACTTTCTTTTTTTTAAATTTACAAAAGCATTCTCCAACTTATCCTCACACAGCCTTTCAAGAATTTACTTACTTATAGGTACTTTACCCAGACATAATCCCATCTAGAAAATAATCCTGTCCTGCTGCTCACAAGCTTTTAATTTAAAACTCAATTTATTTACAGAAAAAATTCTACAAAATAAATAACTAAGTCACAGTCAACAGTCAATGGGAACATGCCTATAGGCTAAAGTTTCTTCAATTTGGAATTAACTTGTCAAGAAATAGGGAAAAACATCCATGGAGCATTGACTTGATACAAAATAATATATTAGGTATTCTAAAACGAATGTAAAAAAGGTAAATTAGGTTATTTTAAAGATGAAATAACTTGAAAAAAAGTGCAAGTTATGAAAAACATATTCTCCTGACACTGCCTAAAACTAAGTCAGATCTAAGTATCGTAAGAACTAAAGTTATCTTTCAAGCTCATGTGGGAACATTCATCCATCCATCTGCACACACACACTGTGTTAGTGTAATGCAATATTTAAACATGGTTTTTACAAAAGGATCTTTTTGACTTGCAAAGAAAAGTTTTTACGACATGTCCAATATTTGCAAAAGAAACTTTTCACAAAAGTTCTTCTTAAGATAGTCAGAGTTTAGAGAAGAATGCTACGTCAGGGTAACTTAAGGATATATAAGAAATATAAACTAAGAGACGACTTACTTGTATGAGGTTAGGCAATCGTGTAAATGGTATTTTACTAACATTTTACCTTTCTTTAGCTACCTGTGTGTATGTATTTTTTATCTAAAGATAAGTCAATCTTCTGCCATGCAGAAGAAAGAGTGTCTCAATACATTAAAGGTACATTTGTAGTTTCCAAGTTGTTGAATTTTTACCTCTGAAAAGGATGTGTTGTTCCTCATCCGTATCCCTAAATTCCTTTTATTTACAATTTCTTACAAAGTTAACGCTAAATAAGTTTGGCGACAGCATTATTTAACTGTATTTTCTTTCTTAACTCTTTCAGAAAACAGTCTCTAGAGATATGCTAAATAAACTTTTAAATAAATGGTTAGTTTGTTTGCTCAAACGATATTTATACACACCTACAAATATCCAATATCATCATA
>JAQFZZ010001357.1:0-11520 GCA_034696405.1 Isotoma caerulea
GACTGAACGTTGGCCAAAAATATGGCTACAACATAAGAGTCATGGCAGCTCTCTTTGCTTTTGAGAAAGGAGCGTTTGAAAGACGAGACAGAATTACAGCAAGTAAGGCTGGTAAAATATTCACAATGCGAGACTTCACCAACAATACAGCTACATTGAAAGACATGTTGTATGGTCAGAAATTTACAGAGCTCGATTACAATGATAATCTTGCTCGAGGTTTACGACAAGAGCCACTAGCAATACTTGAATACGAAAAGCAACAAAAAGTTAAAGTTGCTCGCTGCGTACTATTTGTTTCTTTGGATAATGGCATATTTGCGGCTTCCCCAGATGGGCTCGTAAATGGTGAAGGTATAATTGAAGTAAAATGTACAAATGTATCTCCTTCAGAAACTCCATCAAGAAAAAATGATAAATTTCTAAACGATACGCAGCCAATGACGCTGAAACGTAATCATACTTATTTTTATCAAGTATGTTGGCAACTATTCTGTACTAAACGCCAATGGTGCGATTTTGTTGTATTCTATTGTAACGAAAATGATAATACTTCCAAGTCAATTTATATTGAACGAATCTATAAAACTGAAGCTCAGCCAATATGGCTAGAAATGTGTAAAAAATTAGAAAAGTTCTTAATAAATGATATCGCACCAGAACTAGTAGATTCACGATTCAATAGGCACATGCCAATAGACAGCCTGAATATCGAAAGAATGCCATTGAAGCTCAAAAGCTAAAAGTTTTAGAAAACAAAAATGTTGCAAATGAAAAGAAAAAAACCAATGCAGACAAAAATAAACCTAATGAAACTAAGATTATCAAACGTAAACAGACATCAGTTGTAAATCGAGATCCAGTTTAAAAACCCTCGATCATAATTTTAAAAAGTTCAGATTCAATTAAACAACCAATTATCTAGAAATAAACTAAATTGAGCAATAAAAATTATATTATTTTCAAATACAATTATCCTAGAATTTTTATTTTAATTTTACTAGTATAAGTAAATGCATCCTAATTTTAGTTTTGGTTCACCTTATTTTAAATAATCATAGGTTAGTCATTCAGCAAAAGCTCAATTTGGTAATGCAAAAATTTTATTTCATAAAAATTTACAGAAATTGAATATTTTTTATTTTACTCCTGGCGAGCAGCCGGCTGTTCTTCTGGCACTTTCTGGTTTCCGCATCGTAAACAATAAGTCCAATTGGCATCTGAAATTATTCAGTTTTATTACTTTTCTAGTCATAATTTAGTCATTTTATTACTTTTCTAGTCATAATTTAGTCATTTTATTACTTTTCTAGTCATAATTTAGTCATATTATTTTATTTAGTCACTTCTTAGTCGTTTTATGCAACAATCAAGTCACGTTTCTAGTCATTAGTTTAGTCGTTTTATATATTATTTCTGTAAATATTGTTTTTTTACATAACATAATTTAAAATAAAATACCTTCGGGCTCTGGCATGAGACATTGCCTGCAAATTTTAGGGTGAAAAATTTCAACCCCGCAGTTTCCGCAACAATTTTGACTGCGAAGATTTCGATTGCCACAATAGGGGCAGTAGACGACACTCTGTCGTGTACTGCTGGCGTGGGCATATCCGCTGGGTGGACCATCCACGAACACGCGAGCCACTCTTCCACCTCGTACTACGTGGCCTCCTCTTGACCCACGACCGCTGCCACTCGCAATGAGTTGACCGCTTCCTCGCATTTCTTACTATACAAAAGTCATCACATCAGACTCTGCAGATTTCTTAATAATTAGGTAAACATTTAATTTTAATAAAAGCTTACCAAATAATTCGGAAATCTGTAGAATCTGATGTGTTGATTAGAAGAGTTACTCCACAGAAGGATGATGGAAAGAAAGTATGGAAAGAAATAAGAATGACAGGATGGGAATGAGGTGTGAGAGATGACAAGAGTGAGCAATGAGGATTTTATATAAGAATGAATGAAAGCGAATGCGCGTATGTATAGGCCAAGATTTGGGTTGCACTACAACTAGAATGAATGAATGCTGCAATGAGCCAAGTAGTTTGCACAGAAGAGAGATCTGTCTTTTCAGTGAGTAGTTTGCATGTTACCTGTCTGCATAAGGAATCGAACATGGATGGGTATGGGGAAAATGAGATTGGGAGATTTTGCCGTGGAGACAGGGTACTTATACTTCAGTACATGTCAGTTATCAATGGAAACTAGGCGGCCTTTAAACCCCCCCTTAAGGTAGAGGTTTTAATCGTTTTTGAGTAACCAATTAAATTTTCTATAAAATATTGATAATGGTAGAGAGAAACAGTAGGGCGGGTAATCTGGACATTGTTGACTTCAAATGAAATATTTTCAAAGAGAGAGGCATAGGCGTTCTCTGAAAATGTCAAAATGTCTGACGCACTCAACGCGGTAGAGTCAGACTTGCGGATAGCCACTTTCAAGTACAAAAAACTCTCTTGCAAACTGGTATATTCGGTAGATGATGGGGGCACAATGATAGTAATGGGATTTGCTGGGTCGCGGAATCCCGAAAGCGGGTAAAAACTGAGTGAATTGTCTGATAAGACGCTCACGTCAGTTGGATAGATATCATAATTCAAGTTTAAATTGTACGAAGCCATAGATCTTTCGTACTTTATATCAGAATGATCCATTATTGTTCCTCCTTTTTTCTTTTTTGTCGGCGTTTTCGGGAGCTCTTTTTCTGTAGTCCTGTCTTGCTGGAGTTTGTTTTCTTTCTGTGCCTTCTTTTCCTTTCACCAGTCTGTTTATTGCTCTTTCGTTTGCGCCGTTTATCACTTGCTCCTCTGACTAGCAACAAATAATCATCTTGATTTGATAAAGGGGGTTTGCCACCCCCGACCTGATTATCCACAATATCGTTGGAATCATCTGCATTGTCTGGCACATCATTAGGCATGACTACCTCCTTTTTTTTGATTTTTCAGGTACCGTCTTTTTTGTAGCAGTGGGTGTTGCCTTCTTCTTTGCTTTTTTCTTTATTTTCGGTTTTTGGCTTTTTTCACAACCAGGCATGGGAATTAAATAATTACAGTTTTGGTAAAATGGCCTACCCATACCTGTTTGATTAACTTCTGTAGCATAATTCTCCAAAAAACATTCGTCCTGCTTATTGCACACGATTTTTCTCACCTTCATATTGTCTTGGGTCTAAAATGAAGCAAAATTCGGCTTGGTATATTTGATGCGGGTATTATGTTAAATTCTTCATCTGTTAAATACAGATGAATATTTCTTAGGTGTGATTGCTTGGGCTGATGATAGTATACTGTGGTAAAAACAATGTGTTCAATGGATAGAGTAGATTTTTTGTGCAAAAATGAGCGCAAAACTGGTCGAACTGTACTTCCATAGTATAATGGTTCTACTATATCCGAACAAATCATGATTTGCATAGTTTCTTTATCCTTAGATTGAGGTTGTGTATCTGTTGGGGAGTTGGATGGGGGTTCTGAAATTTGTTGTGGCACACCAATAACTGTTTTTGCGTCGGTAAACACAAAATCTTTTGCAAAGCCAAATGCTTCATTGACTGCGGGTGGAAGTTGTACTTTGAGTGACACTTCATCAATGTAAAAAACAAAGTGATCATCCTCAAATGGAATTCTGATTCTGTACGGATTTTCCTCTAAAAGTTGTATAGCATCCAGCACAAATTCAACCAATGCATCCAACGTTTTCTCTGGGGGTTCTTTGATATTAACAATCTCTTTGGCCCAATTGTCAAAATGAAAATAAAGGACTTCATTAAGTGGCAGCTTTACAAATGCGTCGTATGACATTGGCAAATCCGAAATGTATTTTCCTGGCTTGAATTTGGTTTGTGTAAAACCAAAAACATCAGCCCATGCTTTTCTTATGACAAGTTCTTTAACATTGAAAGGGTCAACAAAGTCAAAAACAGTTCTAAATTTTCCCTCTGTAGCGTCCGGTATTGTTGAAACTCTAATATGCGCCAATCCAACGGAACGGTCTTTTACGTACTCTCCGAGTGCCTCCATAAAGGCAGATAAATCTTCATACTGTTTGGTATATCTTACAAAACCACGATTAAATCTAAACAATTGTATGGTATTATCTCCCTTTGAATGTCCAAAAACATTTCCGGTTTGTAGAATTGGCATAGGTTGATCAGACTGTTCTTGTTTGATAATCGGGGGCTTGAATGTGCCCGGTTTGAAAAATGCCTCTGCCATACCGACTTCCCAATTTCCGTACGGTATTTTTATTGGTTTGTACAGGAAATTTCTAAAATTTGTTCCTGTATTTTTGGGGTAATGCTCTAAACTGGAATTGCTAACTACATTTACGTAGAAATCTGATTGTGGGTCACTTATTATAGAAAACATTATGTATCTTCGTGTTCTGGTGCTGCAAATAATTCTTCGTATTGATAAGCGCCCTATAAAACATTGTCTTGTTTATCGGTCAACGTGTAAGTAATGATTGGTACTGAGTCTATTATCTTGTCGACTTTAAAGGTCTCGTCGGAGACATTGGCTTGATAACTCTTGCTTCCTAAAACTTTAAGTTTTGAGGTTGCAATCTTGACCAGGTCGCCTTTCTTAAATTTTGGCTTGTGAGGTTTAGACTCTATAATATTTTTGTAGCGCCGATACCATATAGCAGATTCGTTGTCTTCGTTTACTTGCGCTGGTGTCATGCCTAATGCTTTTGAATAAGTATGGTTGAGTGAACGGGTCAACTGCTTAAGCACATTGATTGAGTTCTTATGACAAGTCTCATTAAAATGTTTATATATCTTTCGTTTTAAATACAGAATCTGTTTCTCTGCTAAAACTGATTTTTTTTTGCTTTTGGTGTGATACATTTCTATATTCTCTTTTTTAAAATAATCCGTGGGTAGTTTAGAGGTCCATCCAGATTCTCTGTCCCCCCAAAAAAATGATGGCTTACGTTTGGATGATTTAAAGAACGTTTGAAACGCTTCGAGGAGCGCGGTCGATGTTTTCTTCTTTATGGGGATTGTAAAGGTATAGCGATTAAAACAATCTACCATCAGAAGTATATAACTATAGTTTCTGTTACTTCCCTTAATATTTTCAAACACTGCAAGGTCCAAGGCCCATACAGAATCCGTGAAGTTACAATGAATTTTTCTAGAAGGGATTTTTGATCTCACTGTCCGGAAAAGCGAAAAACTTTTGAGCTCATTAAGCGTTTTTTGCACGTATTCACGGTCTTTGAATTTTGAATTTTTTAAAAACCCGCTGAGGGAAGTATACGAACCTGCACTCCCGGGCTTTAGATATTGTTTTTTTATTTTGGCTTTTTCAGCCATTTAAATTGTTTCGGGAACGATATCCACTCACATTCACAGTTTAAATGTTCTTTTGTTACTGCCAGAGAATCAGTTGCGGGGACTGAATCTGGTGAATAATCCTGTTTTGTTTTTATAAGCCCTTGAGCCTTTAGTTCTTCATAAAGATCGTTTGGAATTAATCTAAAAAGCTTCATCATCCCAACAACACAAGATAGATTCATAAATTCCGTGCTCTAAAAATATTGCTATTATATGTAAAATAATTTTTTTATTATCCAAAAGGGAGGCACGGACCGTTTCCGAGTCTAGCTAGGAACGTGATTTAAAATATTCAGTTAATGGTTCACAACCTCCCAATTTGTCCGGTAAAATATTTGATATATTAATAATTATTTCCACAAGTACCTCTAATTGTTCTATACTACAGTTTCTTAAAATATTTACTGGGTCACGAAGCACACTGTTTAGAAAATCTTGGCTTTCCACGACACGTTCCATTATATTTAAAAACTAGTTTTAAACAAAAACTTATTTTGATATGAGCGTTAGAAGAAAGTTCAAGTAATAGTCTCATAACTGGTTGAACTAGGTAATCAAAAATACAAAGTGCGCTGCGCAGATGTTTCTATTGGCATAAGGATGATTTATGAGATAATATACTAAACGTTTACAAAACTTTCCCACTTTAATTCGTAATTGCTCAGATTTAAGATTTGGCACGTTATTAATAATATCATTTACTCTATATAATTGTTCGTCTTCGAAACTCGGACGGCGATTTTCGGAGCAATGATTGAGATAAAATCCCGATTTTCTGTTAGGGAATGTAACATGTTGTCTTCATCAGTACCAGGTTATTAATGACCAAGACTAATTATGTTTCGTCCTGTTTTATTCTTAATTTTTGTATGTATGTGACTAAAGGTTCTATGGATGTGGAGCCAGTCTGTGCCATGTTTGATTCAATTTTTGTATATGTTGATTCCAAAGGTTTACTCTGAGCTACAGACTTTGGTCTAACATGCTTTTTATGTTTTTCAAAAATATCCGGGTTGAGTTGAATAAATTTGCAAATAAAATGAGGATGAATATTTTCAAAAGGGCAGCCACAAAATATTTCCAAATAACTAATATATTTCCTAATATAATCCGAAGAAAATACAAATATTTCCAAATTCTTCTTGGATTTCTAAATTGAATTTGATATTTTTTGTGAATCCGGTTTAATCGTTATCTGTTCCGATTTAATTTTACTGTTCCCAAAAGCAAACGACTTCACTCCATCGTTGCTCTGATATCTCCTAATGTTAAGGGCATGTATTCCATGATGACTTGATTCTACGACCGCCATTGTATGATTTTTAGATTCAACATAAGAGTATGTAATTGTTTTGGCTTTTTTTGAAAAAATGCATTCTTTGAAAAAGTCATGGGTCAAATGCTTAAAATTTATGTTTGTTACGAATTATGCAACATTGTCATGTAATAGTTAAAGACAATCTATATAAAGAGTTATATTTCGTACCGTATGTATCGTAAAACGTAAACAAAATTATATAAAAGTTGTAATGTTAAAATTTTAAACCGAATCTCTGAATTCGATACAAAAAGTTTACTATACTTTATTAAATTCTTAATAGAAAAATTTGTGACGTCATTTCGTAAAATGAAGATGATAGAAAATGTTACAGAATGTATTATACTTTATTAACAATAATGTAACTAGTGTAACAATAATTCACTATAAATGGATGTTATACGTATTTGAGCAGAATCATTGTTAGGCCGAAGGAGAATCAGAGCCGGTCCGCTCATTAGCAGGGGATGCAGGTTGATTCGTCGGTCGTTAAATGCAAGTAAAAATAGATTAGGATGTTACATCTATATGATAGAATTTTTCTAAATATATGAAAATTACTTTCCTGAATGTATCATTTACATAATGAAATTGTACATGAAAATTTGTAATAAGACTCGGTGATCAATAAGGCCTCTTGAGCATAATTTTAATATGAACGATATGGATGTTATGAAGATGATGAATTGATGAATGATCGATTTAATTACTTGATCTACCTTGGTCTAAGATAAAAGTAAGCTAATCCTTCCTGTTAAAATGTGAATGTAATTGCGATATGAAATCATACATTGTCATTTCATTCCAAATTAATGTCAGATTTAATGAATCAGTTATAATGTGTACAAGATAATATTAAGAATTTCTATTTAAATTTGTCCTAATTAATTAATCCAATTGTAAAAGGCACATCATATAAGTACACATTTAAATTAATGAGAGGAAGAATTCCTCATAAAACGATAAAAAGCGTCGTCCGTTCCAAAGATGTACTTTTCCCAGTTGAAAGAAGGCTTTGTTGGAGTAACATCTGCCATATCCGACGGAGAAGCAGTAGGAGAGAAACAGCTATCTCGGACTTCCCGTAGGGATGCTACCAAATTCGTCCATGCAACTTCACTTTCATGGATATGACGAATAAGGCCCCTCACATCAAAGCTCGGAAATCGTCGTTGAACGTTTGCTATGTATTGGGGATATCCTTCATCGTATCATCGTATGAACATTTATTCATTTCAAAGGAGTATGGGAACTTCATGTACTCCACCGAGCACATATGCGCCTCACATATGAAATGAGTGATTGAGCTTTGACCATTCAGTCCCCTTAAAGTTGATTCATCCTCACAGGTGTAATCCATGACGGAATCTCCTACCGTCGTGTTGAAACGGAGAAAAATCTAAAATTTAAATCAATAGAAAAGAGTAGAATTAGATAAGATAAATTCAATCTGTATCATTGGTCATTCACAGCACATTATATAATAAGTTATGATAATAATTCGTCTTGTAAATTTATTCATAGATTTAATTACCTTATTGGAATTTATGCAGTCCTTGCATGTGTCTTCTAATTCGGGATCGGAGCGAAAAGGGATCTCTCCCAAGACCTCTTCCCCGTCCAGTCCTTCCAAGTCCAAATCTGTTTCGTTGAATCCGCCTGAGCCGTTGTGGTGGTCGAGTAAAACCCTACCATAACCACTGGATAAAATCAACATCAAGAAACAAATCAAAATTCCGACCGACATTTTTCCGTCTAGAGAAGTACTTTGAATTCGTTATGTTTGAAGAGTTGTAAGTAATTGAAAATCAAGAAGTTGAATGAAATAATGATAATAATGTATCATCTTCATATTCTATAAAAACTTTAAGTTACTTACGTGAAATTGCTGAGGTAACATCATCCGATCCACAAGTCAACTTGCTTTGAAATTTGTATTTCATTTTTAGAATTAGAGAGATAAAATTCCGATGATATTGTAGTTTAAAATATAAAATAGATGAATGTACATTTAATTATGTTGAATTGTCTAATTTTAAATTATGTTAGTCCCTCTCTTTCTGCTGTGTATGCCTTTTATTTTAGGAAAATGTTAAATGTGAATTGCAATATGCATGAAGAGTTAAAACTCCGAGTATATTGAATGTGCATTCAATTTCTATAGTAAGTAAACATTTATAAAAATAGTCTAAACTTAGTGGAAGTGGTATGTACTTTCTGTCTGTACGATAAAAGTTTGGCTCTGTAAAATTATAATCATGCCTGACCTTCCCTCCTAAGTTCAATGAACAAACGATAAGGCTAAAAAGCATTACATGTGTGTAAATGAATGAACATGGTGACTTTAATATTATTATCTTTAGAATTAGTGTTAAAGGAGATGTCATAGGTTTAATCTTGTTTGATTTTTAAGAAAATAGAAAATATTGACTTGTGTAATATTTTATTAATGAATTTGCTGTTATGAATTTGCTGATGTAAATTAAAAGCTTCGGTAATCTTTAGCTTGTAATGGGGATGTTAGAAGAGTGCAAAAAGTATGTTAAGATCAAGACAATGTAAAATATAAGAAATACATTAATCATTTTTATTGCTCTCTCTCTTGTCAGATGTAATCTTTTATAATTATAGAGTGTAGCAAACACAATGTAAGACTTGATGCATTCAAGCATCAAGTCAGGTATAAGATTCGAAGAGTGGTTACATTCCACTCACTCTGTACTCTGTAACTGACTGGCAAAAAGTTCTCTTCTACCCTTCTCAGCCTCTGGCTGAGAAGAACATTGTTTTACTTAATAAAAATACACATTAAAGTCAAACTATTTACATCTCTTTCTTTTCTTAGGTTTCGGATTAACCGAAACCCAATTTATATTACATAACTATTTCATACATCAATTAGGCTTTTCAGTGCCAATATACTTGATATTATTACTCATGCAAACTGGAGAAATCAAAGAACCAATCCAATTCTTTAAGTTTTGCGATAAATTTTTCATGAGATTCAATTTTAAAATGCATCGCTATCGAATCTGTCTCTGAGAAAATTAATATGACACCGTCAAATGTTAGCGCACATGAGGTCTCAAGCTTTGTGCAAGTCTATTTTAGATTTTTCCAGGCACACGAGACTCATAAGAAGCAGGAATTTATAATAAATTGACGTTTTTTTAAAATGAAATAAAGTTACACCAAGTTCTTCGTTTATTGTTCTGTAATCCACAAAGTTGTGTTTTGATAGAAACTTTATAGCCTCTACTTGCGAAAGGCATATTTTAACATCCGTGAATTTTTCAGACGTTTGCATTAGTTTTCCGAATAATTGAACTCCTAAATCCTTGCAAAGCATGCTGCCAAACTCGTCGTCATTGTCTTTGCAAGTTTTTCGCAAATTTAAAACTTTTTCCAAATAAGGTTTTAATATTTTACTCTGTCTAAACTCTAAACACTTCCACCTTTTAGTGATTTTTAATCCCTGAGAAAGATAGTATTTTAAATTGGTATAGTAGCAAGTGTACTCTATTTTATCATGTAAATCACTGACTATGACCTCAGATCCGAAAACGTCCATCGTTATCTCTTGTACGAGCTCTTCGTACATGGTTTGTTGGAATTCAGATAGTTCAGACTTTAGCACTTTCCTTTTTGTTATTGCAAGAGGCAATTGATCAAATTTTTCATGTAAATGGGGTGCAGTATGTAACGACACGCAGCAAAGGTAACCGATTTCACTCTCTTCCGGCAAATTTTCAATGTCCAAATTTTCAAACTCTTCCTCCGAAAGAAATCTGTACCCTCCAACCGGAACGTATAACAAAAGATTGTTCGTATACTGATTGTTTTGATCAATCACAATACACCGGGATTGATTATTGTAGTCGCCGTTAAAATGTTTTAATTCTGGGCTGTTTGATTCACAGTATTTTGTGACGCTCATTGAAGCTCCAGCTCTGATCCCTGACTTTATAAAAGACAGAATCTCAACATCCTTGACATATTCGTACGTTTCATTGTTGGAGCAAAATGCCGCTTCGAAAGTGTATTGTCCAAGTGAGTATGAATGAAGAGGAGAGATTTCAAAGTTTTGAATCATAAACTCAAGAAACGAGATGAGCACGTCCGCTATCAAAACTGCTTTACTCAATAATAAATGTGTACTAAATTCTTCCAAGTTTACACAATCAAAATTTTCATAGACATGCGTGGCTTTTAAAAATTCATCTGGATCAGCCTCCTCCCCCGTTACATAGTTTTCAGAGAATTCAATCGGTGGCAAATCTGGAGCTTTAAACTTTAGTTGACAGTCCAAATATTTGTAGGGAAAACCAATCTTATCTAGTAAATACACTGTTTCATAGTTGTTGTCATATACGCTGTAAAAGGTGGGAAATTTGCTAGGCAAATTATCCATGGTTATCCCTTCTCTTTGCCTTTGCACCAAGTCATAAAATTCTTCAGTATTTAAAAATAGTTTCAAGTCATAAAAGCGCAAGCCATTCACAGAAAGCGACACAATTTCCTCTGCCGACTTTGCAATGATTTTTGTTTTTTTAAGCAGCTCCTGATCCAGCTCTCTTAATACGAAATAAAGCTCTCTCTCATTAATATTAAAACCAACCAATAACACATTAGAAGATAATCTACACAGTGTGTTGCATACTGAAGAGAGGGCGCGACGAAACTCACCAGTGACGTGTGAATGATCAAGCGCTTTTCGAACATCCGGAGAAAACTTTTGTTTACAAAATTCGCAATGGGTAGCTAAATTAAAGTCTTTCCAGTTGTTTGATGTCATTTGAACGGGAATGTTTGTGGAACGCACTTTTTGTGTTACATATTTTGAAATTTC
>JAQFZZ010001358.1:0-11513 GCA_034696405.1 Isotoma caerulea
ATGCACACATAAAACACAGATAGAGAGGCCGATTCGGCTTAATTATGGCGTGTCATACGAAAAAGTATTTTAAATAGAGGTTTCTTTTATCCAAATATTAGATGTGGATTTGATACATTGTAATATGAGCATTAATATAGACATTACAAGGTTGTAAATGGTAAAAAGCACAAAGAATTACAGTTGGTTTAAGTTTAAGTTTAAGTTAATTTTTATTGTCTACAACTCTCAACATCATCCATATTTATGTTGGTGAACCATATTTAATTTGAAAGCGAATGATAAATCACAATTGGATTGTTGTCGATCTCTTTACTTCAGAATTGTATTCTCTAAACCTTGGAATTATTTTTCCATCAAAATACAATAGGACATCAAAAAAGTATTTTCATTTTATTGCTAAACTTCGTTTTTGTCAAATACATGAGGAATTTCAATGTCTACTCCATTGTTATTAACCAAACCTAGACTACACTTGCGACTTGTTTCTGTCATTTCAATATAAGCGTTTCTGAGTAGCTAACAAAAGTCTGAAAGAAAGATCTGACTCTCCCATCTATTAGTAGCTATGAGAAGACAAAATTTACATTTTGTAGTTTTATCTATTACACTACTGTACATGTTCTTGAACCTAAGCGAAATCTTGGGAGAATGTTACTGTCCTGAATCACGAAAAATGTACAGATGTGGATGGGAAATCGGAGGAGAGGAAAACGGCTGCCATCCACGATTAATGTACAGATGTGGAGGAAAAAAGGGAGAACCTGCTACCAGTCCTATTCCTTGCGAAGTGAATCTAAAGGCTAAGGCAGGATGTAGTGTCGGGGAGGGAGGAATAAAGAGTATACATCGTTATTGCACAAATGCAACACTTCATTGATAGCCGGAAAATTAAGTTTCAATGCGCTTCCCGTTCAAAATTTTTTCCTTTTCATTTTCGTTAATCAGATTAAAACAGTGGACGACATGCGGTAATTGTAAGTAAAAAAAGCTGTAAGTAATTGTAAGTAAATGGAAATGTTTGTGCTTTATATTAAAGATTTGCTTAAACATTTTTGATTCCTAATTCGAGAACTTGTGCTAGCTTATTTTTAATTTCTGGTTAATTAAGCGATCAGTCGATCTATTTGAAAAATTTCATTGCAAGATGTACATTTAAGCTGAGGCATTTTAAAATGATATGCATCTAAAAATTAAAAAATATTTAAATGCATTTGTGGGTGTCTTATATATTTCGTAACAGTTTTTAAAAAGTTCTTCTTAAACTGTAAATTTATTGTAAAATTGCTTTTACCTCAAAATTTGGCCTGGAAAAGTTGACTGCTCTGTTTAAAAACTTTTACTGCGTATTTGACTTGATCAGTCATTTTTCTATTGAATAACTCAATATGTTTTTAATTTGCCGTGCCGATAGATAGACAAACCGCGTTAATGGAGCTGCTTCTTAAAAATACTTTTAAAACATTAAATTCACATTAACCTTTAAAATCTGCCCAAATTGCCTAAATTCGAAAAACTTGTTTTTCCAGTCATTAGCTAAACATTTGAAAATAGGTGCTATTTTGTTTTAACTCTATACGGTTTGATAAATGAATTAAATCGGCTTCAGGCGAGATTTAATTGGATTTTATTTTCTATTGACAGGTACAAAAATTTAGAAAAATTTGCTGCCAAGAAAATCAATTTAACTTTCAAGGACTAATAGCTTATTTGTATTTAGAATTTAAAAAAAATTTTAAATTAATTTTCACATGTGCAATCACTACAATATTATTTACTGTATTAATAAAAAAAATCTTAAAAGAAGAATCGAACATAACGAATCGAATAATCATTGAAATAATTTCTATAGATTTTTGGAGATAAAAGTTATAAATTTATATCCAAGTATTTATATGCAACAGTAATATAATGGAAGGAAAACCTTGTTCAACAGTAGTGTAAAAAAGAGCGGAGCAAACCATTTAAAATCATTCCAATCGATTTTGCATCGTTTGAATTGAAATTGTAACGTTTGTATCCAATGTGTATCGATTTTGTATGGTTTGAATCATTTTGTATCATTTGAATTGGATTTGTGTCATATGAATTGAATTTGTCATATAAATCGAATTTGTCATATAAATTGAATTTGCATGATATGAATCGAATTAGTATCATTTGAATCGAATTAGTATCATTTGAATCGAATTCGTATCATTTGAATCGAACTTTTATCATTGGAATCGAATTGAAACGAAATAGGAAAAACAGACATGTGCGCCCGCCCGCGCAGGCTCCGCCGCGGGTCCCCGCTTCCGCTCCGCGGAAAAAATGCGGGTGGAAGCGGGCGGAGATAGCACTCGTGTTTAATCAGGCGGGTGGAGCGGGCAGATCAACAATTTTTTAGAGTAAAGCGGGCGGAAGCGGGAGGAATATAGAACTGAGCGGGTGGAAAAGCGGAAATACGCGGAATTTCCTTTGCTTGTGTTTATTTTAACAGTCTAACAGTATTCTCAGGCGGGCGATGTCAAACATCGGATATAGTTACGAAATCAGTTTTATTTTGCTATGAATGAATATTTCACTTTAAAAGCAGAAACGAGTCTAAAATTAAGTTACCGAAAATAAATTTCGTATAAAATTTCGAAATCGGGAACCCATATCGAGATTTTCAATGCATGTTGAATTGGATTTTTTGGGTCTGAATCTGGACTTGAATTTTAAATGGGAATTTGAATTCGTTTAAATTTGAAATTCGAATTTGAATTCGACATGGAAATTTCAATTTAAAATGATACAAGTTACATGTATTTAAGTACATTTGAAAATACACGTATTTAAATAAAGTACTAAATATGTTTAAATACATTCGAAACGGAAAGACAAAATTGTATGCAAACATTTTAAAAAACAAAAAGTTTATTTAAATTTTTAAATACATTTGAAAAGAAAGAATGTATTTAAATTTTTAAATACATTTGAAAATCCAAGAAATCTATTTAAATTTTTAAATACATTTGAAAATACAAAATATCGATTTAAATTTTTAAATACATTGGAAAATACAAAAACTCTATTTAAATTTTTAAATACATTGGAAAATACAAAAAATCTATTTAAATTTTTATATACATTTGAAAATGTTCGGTACTGTCGTAAGTGTGTATCTTAGTATAAGTTAGTTTAAGTGATTTCCATGAATACCTTTTTTAATTTAACTAAATCTGAATACCTAACGCTTTATGTTCATTTGTAATTCTCATTAGTATTCATGCTCAAATATTTCGTGAATTTCACCTTTGGGTTCTGTCTACTCTCTTTAAGCTAGTATTTCTCTTTACCATTGCAACTCAGTATTTTCTTTGGTCGTTACTCTGCCCATTTCTCTACTGACCATTTTCTCAAGTCAATAGTATTTTGTGAACTCTACTCTTTTTATTGTCTTTATTTTTTATCTACGATTTATTAAATAGTACTTAATTGTTATTTAAACTAAACCCTTTGTGTCGCAGTCTAATCATTTACCTCCATCTAAGGCTTCCATTATTAGCCATATTATCTCAGTATTTTTAGGCAACATCATAATCCATCATCAACCCATTTTCAAATTCACATTAATCAAAAGTTTTTAGTTGTTCCCATCAGAAAATACCAAAAATATTTAAATTTTTAAATACATTGGAAAATACAAAATTGTGTATAAAAAATCTAGAAATGTATGGGAAATGTATTTATATGCAGAATTGTATCTGAAAACTTGTTTGTATTGCATTTAAATACATTTTAAAATACAAAATTGTATTTAAATACATTTGAAATACAAATAAAAAATTGATATTTAAATTAAATTGCAAATTTAAAATTGTATTTAAATTAATTCGGAAATGTAAAATTGTATTTAAATTAATTTGGAAATGTAAAATTGTATTTAAATTAATTTGGAAATGTCTCTCAAAAAGAATTCGTTCTCTGCTTTCTCGCTGCTCGTCAGGAACATAGCTCACAGTTCGTTTGATGGTGGTTGAATCTCTCTCTCATCTATTCCTGCTTATTTATTGACACAAAGAATCAAATTTTGAAGTTTCCATTTTCCATTGCAATGATGACGGGAGAAATGGACTCCCTGAAGTCGGATTCATCGATAGACAGGTAAGAAGTTCATAGTCAACCCCACCCCACCTTCCTCTAGGACCTTTCAATAGGATTTAGAGAGAAAAATGGACTTATTTTTATTATATCAAATAATGGAACTTTGTGAGACTCGAGGCTGGGAAATGATGATGTCACCCAATTATTATAGCATCTACTGATGACGACGTCAGAGTTAATTGAAGCAGATGGCGTAGTCACTGTCTGACTTCCTCATCTTGTTGTTTCTAGAGTTAAAAGGCATCCAACAAAGAAATGAAAGCTTTTAACCATGTCAAAAATTGTTGAGGGTTTTCGACCCGAGATGGCTTCCTTAACTGGCAAAATAGATTAGCATGCACAAGCCCTAGCCAATCTCAAAGATGTGCCAAAGACTTTGAGCAGGGCAGGGCAGAGTAGGGCTTTGTGAGATGATCCAAAATTTGTAATCCTCTCCCGTCGAAAAATTGTCTGATCTAAGGGATGAAGAGGAAACATTCGAAGTGCGATGACACTACGAACCCTGATGCGACAATTTAAGCTTTGTTATCCAAATCTGCTAATGGTAATTCATCAATTATTTTGCTTAAAAATTATCAGTGAGCTTATTGAGCTACATTTTCGAAATATAAATATCAAGGGTCCCGTCAGGCTAAAACTGCCGACACCAACCGAAATATGTATCGCATTGAGATATAAAATATGGCAGTCTCCTCCAGAATATGGAAAAGAACTAAATTCTGACATTGCTGAATCTCTCAGTCGACTAAGTTTGCAGAAGTCTAATAAAGATTCAATAGATCGATATCGATAACTGTCGATAAGGAGGTCTACACGCCCCCAATCAACTGCGAATCTCTTGGTATTCCTCGTGTGAATACGGAAGTCTGGCCAATTCTACTTCAGCAGACTACAGAAATTCGATTATTCGCAGCAACAAATCCAACAATTGACTTCAATGGCTGCAGATGCTTTCTCACGCATTGTTGAAAACGTTTACCCTGCTGGGAAGAGGATTCCGGATGAATATAACCGAGATTTACTAAAACTTAGTATGGAGGCTTCTTCGATTTTTGCTACTATGAATTTTGAGCTAAATCAGAAGCGGAAGAGTGAAATTAAGCCGTCTTTAAATAAAGAGTTTGCCGGTATCTCTTCAAACCAAGTTCCTGTCATAGAGTGGTTGTTAGGGGACAATATTACGAATCAAATGAATTTTTTGAAGTCTGCGGCAAGTGTATTTGTGACGACTTGATATGCACTTTGATGGCCAGAAAGAAGTCATGCCCTGAATTTGGGATTGTTAGTGAAATATTATTTATTAATTATAATATATTTCATAAATTACAGAAAAAATTAACTTAATTCTATATTAAATGATGAAATATAAAAGAAGAGGTAATTCGTAGTTGAAGATCAGGAACACACTGATAAGTGTCACGTTAGAGTTTTGCTGAGGAAAAGAGGGAAATAAAAACGCCTTTCTCTCAGGTGATGATTTGTTATCTCCATCTAAGTTAATTGATTTTGTCGCCTCCTGGAAGAATCCAGGTCAAGGGTGGTGGGCAATCCTCTGAAGGTTATATATTTAAGATAAATTTGATCCGCCAATACAGCAAAAGACATAGATTCAGCGTAATCAACCGACAACGCATTCAACGCAACAAAGCATTTAAACTGGAAGGGGTCCTCCTGTAAAAGCAGAGGAGCACCGAATCTACAACGATAAAGGGCCATTCATAGAGTCATCGCAGTTAAAATCTTCCAGTGCAACAATGACAACCTTTACGGCGCCCTCGTCATCTGTATGTGCAGGTTGACTAAAGTATTTTTATAAACAATGGGACAAAGTAACTAAAGACAAAGAGGTTTTAGAAGCTGCAAATTGTTATAAATTCCACTTTAAATCGGACTCACCATTGCAAGCCTTAGAACCTTCTCCTAAATCATGCTAAGTTAGTGAGGCTGAAATGATGAAACTGGCAATCAATTAGCTTATCCTCATGGGAGCAATTGTAGAAGCTAAGGAGTGTAAAGGACAATTTATTTCAACTGTCTTTATCGTGCCTAAAAAAGATGGAATAGGCAGATTCACTATTAATCTAAAATCGCTAAATGAGTACCTACAGTGTCCACATTTTAAGATGGCCGATTATAGGAATGTATCCAAATGGTGCTCAGCACCAAGCATTTTTACAAAAAATAATGAGACAGCTCGTTAGAATTCTTCGTCTTAAAGGTCACGTTTCAAATAGTTATCTGAATGATCTTTTACTGCTTGCATGTTCATTTTAGCAATGTATAAATAACATCAAAGATACGACGAATTTGCTGGGTCAATTAGGTCTGATAGTGAATGATTTAAAATTACATCTCAACCCGAAACAAGTTATGCCATACTTATGTTTTGTATTTAATTCTAATCAAATGGAAATGTATCTATCTATCGGAAGAAGGACCCGTTTAATTTCGATGGTAGATTTGATATTGCATAAAAAGACGATATTAATTCAAGACTGCTCTGCATATAATTAGTTTAATAGCAGCAAGTCCTGCAGTTGATTATTCAATGCTACACAATAGAAGGCTACAAATTGAAAACAGTAAGGCTTTCTTCAAAAATAATTTTAATTATCATACAGAATTAGAATTTTCATAACTAGCGAGAAATGACTTGTTGTGGTGGTTAAAACATTTACAAACAGCTAGCAGTAAAACTAGATTTGCCAATTTTGAATTCGAACCAAGTACTGATGCTTCGCCCACCGGATGGGGTGCAACTTACCACAACAGGACGACTCGGGGTTTTTGGCTGAAATAGACTACGGGTCTAAGGGAATAGGGGTTTTTGGTCTTTCCCCTATGATAATAGCGCTCACCTACTATCTAAAACCCTGTGCCTTGTGGTAGCTGTTGTTTCGCAATAAATTTTGTTTTCAAAGAATGCAAATTAGACGTCAAGTTCTAGCGATACTTGGAACAAGTATGTCGGTCCTCTAAAGAAGTGGTCAAATTATGTAAAAATAAATAATATTAGTTATTTGAATCCCACGGTTCAAAATATTATGTGCCTCTTCTTAACTGAGATTTTGGAGCAAGGAGCTAGTTATATTACTATAAATACTGCTCGTTTAGCCCTTTTTACTACCGGTACCATTGAAGGGCATTCATTGGGAATGCATCGTCTAGTAGTAAGATTTTTAAAAGGGGTTGTCCGACTTCGTCCTCCTTCTAGTAAGTATAAGTTAACATAGGATGTAAATAATGTATTCAATTTGATCGAATCTTGGCCTTCTATAGAAGATTTTAATTTAATGCAGCATTCGAGGAAGTTAGCAGCTTTATTATTGTTGACCTCAGGTCAACGATTGACGACTATTCCGCTAATTAAGACATCGAATATAGGTTTTACAGTCGGCACAGAAATAGTAATTCGTATTACCGACAAGCTAAAAACAAGTAAACCAGGTAAAGAATACGTAATGAAATTTCCAATTTTCAAAACAGTAAACTATTTGTTTTTGTTTGCTTGTCGTCGTATAAAAAATATTCAAAAATTTTCTGAGAATTTATTACTATCCACTAATGCCCCTCATAAGGCAGCTTTCAAGCAAACAATTAGTCACTGGTTAAAAGAAGTGTTAAATAAGCAGGAATAGATGTGACCAAGTTTTCATCACATAGTCTTCGTCATACTTCTACCTCCAAAGCTGCGGAGCTCGGTGTGTCGACAGACAGTATATATAAAGCAGCGGGTTGGTTAGCGAAGTCTCGTGTATTTGCCAAATTTTACAATCGACCAATAATTAAGTCTGATAACTTTGCTTTAACAATTGTTGATAAGAAATAAATATGTCAAGACATTTTTTCATGCATATTTTTGAATGTTATTGTAATTCTTCTATTAAAATGTGATGCTAAATTAAATGAATTGAAGAAACATAATAAAATATTGTATTAACTAGTACCTTGCTTTATTCAATTCGTTTCTTTTGTGGTTTTATACAACTACATTTGTATTACACTGTGAAACCTTCGGGTTTCATGTACCTCGGACAATTCAAATTTTCCATAGATCATTTGTACAAAGTTTCATGATAATAGACCTATCCGATGAAAATAAATAGTTAAATTTGAATTTTCGCGCCAATGGTGTATATTATTTCAAATTTTGATCATCGCCATTATTATTGTTGTAAACATCCAACATTACATGAAATTATATAATTTGTTTAGTTCTAAACATTTAGTGATGCAAAGTTTTTTTGATAAAACAGTGATATAATTGTAAAACATCATTCTAAGCATGATGTATTACTAACCAATGATAATGTATAGATTTTTAAACTATTACACTGATAATTCTATTAAACAGTATTTTTAAATATGCAAATTATTGAATTATGTAGTCTTTAAGATTGGACCATCATTGAATTTTGCATGGTTTTTAAGACTTAACAGACACAGAATTATGTAATCGTCTTTAAATTAAGTTAAATAGTTTACTTTTACTGAATAACATTAATATTTTTAAATGTCTTCATTAAATAAATTATCATTAATTACATTGAACAATGTGTATTTTTTTAGGCATAACAAACACTGGTAGATCCATACCGTAAAGTCTAGATATAACAGTCAACGAGTTATATATATTAAATGAATTACATAATTTTCGTAGTTAATCGGTATGTTTCATATATTACTGTCAATTTTACATTAAATGGTTTTCTAAATGTAACAGTTACAGAATTTTGCATAGTTCGTTTATAGTTAAAACTAAATTATTGATAATTTCTTTCTATACTTTATGCAAGGTGCATTGTTGTGTTACAAACATCATTATAACCTACTTAAGATTTGGAATAAACTATTACATCTTTGTTTAACTAATTAGTTAATAATGTGTTTGCTCTAATTCCATTGTTAAACTATTTTTAGGTTAATATTTACTTTTTTTCATTAATAGGTTAAGTTTTTGAATCTGTAACATTTCTTCGGAAAAGTCTACGTGGTTCGCAAAATAAATCATAAATAAATAAATAAATAAATTATCATATAAAGCATGGGGCGTTTTCCTATACTAGCAAACGGTGCCAATGGCGTATTGTAAACCTAGCTTTTGGGAATAAAAGTATATAGAAAGAGCCAAATTTCCCTAAAAATATTTAATTCAAATCATCTTAATATTTACCAAAATCATACTTTTGGGATGAATTCGTTATTTGCTTTGGCTGTTATGTGGTTGTCTTACATCCGTCTATTTGCATTGCTGTACTTCAGCGGTGCAATCCGTTGGAGACACTATCAGTTTCAGCTTCAATTTCAATCACAGTAACATTGGTACATTGGACTCGGGTGGCGGATTGTCTGCGTTCAATAACTACCCAAGGAGCACTTAGGTCATCCATATCAACAATTGTTTCCCTTGGGTGCCTCTCAGACGACCTTGGTACATCCTACAGCAATTTGTTTAAAGATCAGTAAGTAGAAATAAATAATATAACAGTAGTTAAATTAATTAGTTAGTAGCGTGGATTTAATTTAGTTACTTTGGGTTTATTTTGTTGGATTTTCTGTCTTTTGCTAGCCCACATGCGAGCCTTCCTATTTTTAGGAGCTGTACCGTTATAACTGCTAACTCGCGACATTTTACAACACTTTCGAAGTCGCCTCCAGATATTAGCAAAGATCATGAACAGGCCAAGGACAACATTAAATGTTCGCATAATACACCATCCAAGTGTGAGACCAAGAATGCCTCCAACCAATCCTGGGAATGAAATTCACAATAAAATATTGTATAGAAATATAGAAAGTTCATGAAAAACAGAATGCCACAGGTAAAGCATTAAAAATCATGTAAAAGGATTTTGTGGATTTTCTCAGTTTAGATACTTAATGTTGCAATAGCGTATTTTTGCTTCATTTATGTTTATGTTTGCGGCTTTTTAAATTATGCACACATGGAAGAAAGTTTGGACTTTCAAAATTTCAAAGCGTAATCCTCTTTTTGATAAACTGTCTGAATTAAGTTTCACGGTTCTAACTGGTCTAAAATTTATCAATTTATTTAGTATCGAAAGATTTTTTAGTTTTACCTAGAATCTCAATCCAGTCGTATTGACGTTTCCTTTCACGGGTTTCCATCGTTTCATCCGTGTAGTAGATATGCACGATTGAAGTAGTCTTGTTTTCACTGAAATATTCAAGTACATAAAATTCCTAATTTTATCTTATTACAAATATATATTATTATTCCACACCATTTTCAACTTCATTGAAGGAAAAGTCAGTTTTCAAGTTTCGATTCAAATGATAACCTTAGGATGGTTATCATTGCAACCGAGGACAATATCCGCCGCGTAAGTTTTATCTGCATTGACAGTTTTTTAAAATTAACAGTTCGTTGAGCTGATGTAAAAAATGATACATGCAGATGGAACCTTTAAGAGTTGTCTAAAGCTATGCCACAAACGAGGACAAGTCTACATAATTGACCATTTAAAATGAATAACGAAGAAAACCCCTTATTGTTTGCCAAAAATGCATATTCATGCCTAATTACCCTTGTCGTTAAAAAAATCAGAGAGTTTTGCCAAATTTAACAAATTGTGTCACTGTTGACAATAGGAAGTGCGTTGCCGCTTTGTCCTTTGCCAATTCCACTAGGAATCGCATATAGTGATGCGCTGAGAATAATTTTTGATCTTAGATTATGTAGTGCTTCCATTTGCCACTTTGTATATCTAATATCTCACTTACAAGCGGCGTAATGCAGTCTATTTGCTTAAAAGCAAAATATAAAGTGCTAAAAATTTTATCCTATGCGCGAAACATTATGTAATTTTTAAAAATGAACAAAACTAACTTAGATCGGGTTTGGTGTTCTTCTGTAACTCCAATCCCAATATTAAAAATGTACATCTTAATTATTATTGATTGATTGATTGATCTTTATTAACGTGTCTTTCCAGGTTCAAACAAACTTAAGTAGTAGCTATCTTAAGATGTTTAAGTCAGGTTTAGTGTAGTTTAATTTAGTTGATTTTGGAGCCGTATTATTTTTTAAGAAAGAGTATTGTAGTAAATATATAAAATCAATCAATCAATTGATTAATCAATATTTTTTAAATAGTGGCAATGTTCAATACCGATGTTGTATACAGAGATAATGTTTTACAGTTAATAAAATTATCAAAAAATTACTAAAAGCCCATCAAGCTCAACGTAAAGACAAGGTATAGTATATGTAAGAATGATTGATGTATTTAGTTGTATACTTAGGAACATGTACTTACTTCAAATTCAAATTACGAAAATTTTTGAATTCGCTTAATTTGTAAGGAATTGCAGAGGACTGTTTGTGATAGGTTATATCCACGCAAGTTGGGTAGCATTTG
>JAQFZZ010001359.1:0-11507 GCA_034696405.1 Isotoma caerulea
TCAAGTATTGGAGTTAACGGGAGTAAAATCGAGTATTGGACTAATCTTATGAATTCTATCGTGTGAAATATAGCGGAAAGTGTGAAACCTCTTAAAGAATCCATTGCTGGGGTATTAAAAAATTAATTATAATTGAATCTTGTTAAATTTTTTGAGTTAAGAAGAGGTTGAAATTGGTTGCCTCACGAACTGCGACTAATTCAGTAGTGAGCTTGGTGCATTCTTTCCATAAAATTCTACTGTAGCATCCAACTCAAAGTAGAAATGAATAGTTGAGTAGGTTTTAGGTTCCCACAACATTTGTCGGGTTTGAGTATTGCTTAACTATCTAAAGTATAAGTATAAGTCGTTCTACTAATGTTCTGAGGGGTCAGAGCAGTTGACATGTAATCAATGGTCGTGGATGGGATTCCCACTAGGATTGCTTTTCTTTTGTATGTGTATTCGACTTAATTAGAGTCCATCAATTGGTAGTAGTTTTTTTCCCTATCATTTAAAAGTGACTTTCTTCTATTACTTACCTTATAAAACTGATGATAGTAAATTCTAAGTTGAATTAAAATAACCATCAATAATTAACTTCTTCATTACCCCATTGAAATGTTTACTTTATACTCGGTTTCGGGGATCTAGGGCATCTAATCAGTAAGGAAACTAAGGTGAAGGACGGGGATGTAAGGTGTACGATCTATTGTCCTGGGGATTAAATGTCCACCCGATTTCTTAAAATCGTTAAATCTACTGGTTTAATAAATACCTCTTGATCCAAAGCTTTAATTTTCTTATTCAACTGGACATGATCCCTTTCTAATTTCGCAAACTTCGTATCCATTTTTAAATCCAATTTTGCAAACTTTGTGTCCATTTTTAAATCCAATTTCGTTAAAGTTGTCATCATTGAAGTCATCGCGTTTGAAATCTGTTTGCAAATAATTATTCCGACTTTTGTGCATTGAGGAAGTATCAACTTTGACAAACTAAAGTAACCTGGGTTTAAGTTGTCTGCATTTCATTGAGTGTCAAAGCCTTGTTTGTTATAATAATTGATCGGATAAAGCGGTCAAGGCACCACGCGCTTCATTTTTCTACTCAAATGAATTTGGAAAATAAATGGCTTACTTATAACTACGGCGACTTTATTCACAGATTGGAATCAATTATGTGACCTTCATTAATTAAATGTTAATTCTAAGTAAACCTTGGATACTTTTACCTCCAAAGTTTTGATTTCTTCCATTAATTTTGTAAACCCGTTGTCAATATCATCCCCAACAGCTGCCAAATTTCTTCCTGGTGCTGATCTTTTGGAACTTCTCTTTATCCTCGCAGGATAAGGCTACTGATCAACTGGTCATTCTAAAATATAACATAATTACATTTGACATGTTGTACTCCAAATGATTTTCATTGATCTCAGTATCCAAATTTTTTTGAAATAAAACTGATTCCGTTTATTAAGTAGCGAAAGCTGCTATATGAGAACGGTCGGTTTGTCCGTTTGTCTGCCTGTCCGTCCGTCACACCGATAACTTTCGAGCGTGATGAGATAATCGCGCGCGTTTTCTTACGCTGGATTTCAGTGGTCTTAAAGTCTTTTAGTGTTGAAAATCAGCGCAAGGTCAAAAAAGGATATTTTTAACATTTCATATCTATGGATCTATAGAGCTCTGAAAAAGGAGATTAAAATACGAAGTGACACTCATGATCAATGATGACTCCTAAAGTCAAAATAGCGAAGGTCAAACGTCAAAAAATGAAAATTCCGAGTTTTGTATATTTAGTTAGAGTTTTTAGTGTTAATCAAAATAAAGTATGAAACGTTGGTGTTTGATGACCTCAAGGTCAATAGGTCATATTTAATCAATTTTTTCATTTTATGTCCTAATATAAAATGTTTTGGCCTTATTTTTCAACTTGGCATAAGTTAATTTTTATCAAGTTTGCTCAACTTTAACCTAAATGTGTCATAGGTGGGATTTGTCACTCCTTTAAGTTTTATTTCTGTATGAAGAAAGAAAAAAACAGGGTATTAGAGGTTGTTGAACTCGAGAATAATGAGAGTTTATTAACCACTAATGCAGAACTTGATAAGAGTTAAACAGATTTATGTCTTGTGTTAGTATTTATAATTTTATATATTTGTATATAAGGTTATATGATGTCATTTGATTATGTCGCTGTTTTTTTAGTTAATCTGTTAATTTTTTAGTGTGTATTATTTAAAAATGTTTGTTTGCATAATTGAATCTATTTGTCAGGGTAATTATTTCTCAAATGTTAATCATGAAAGAAGAATTTATGTGAAAATAGTTGCGTATCTTTTAGTCAAAACTTAACAATGTTGGATTGCAGTAAATAAATAGTGCACTAAATAAACCATTGTACATTTACACGTTAAAATTTCAAATAATATTTTCAACAGCATGATGGAGATGATAATGTAAAACACCTTTTTTGACAAAAACTCAAAAATTCATATATATCAAACGCAAAGATAAAGGATAACACGTAATGAATAATTCGATAAATGGGATGAATAGCTTATATTGTATTAAAGTTACTAATAAATATCTAATAACCAAACATTTTTTGCTCCTTCCACAGTTCCACAGAGTTCATCTTTGTGCTGTCACGATTATTAATCTGAAGTATATTACTGACCAAATAACATATCCAAATCCAACTAAACTATTAAACTATACTTTTAAATTCATTTTCATACTCCTGAAAATCTCATATGAATGAAAGTATTGGATTGCCCTTTGATCATGTATACTCTCGTATCAACATGCGTTAGCTGCATTAATTATTCTGGAATTTACATAATTCACTTCTTTGTTTTTCCCTTTCTAAGTTTGTTATGAATATTTATATACACTAAACGAACTGAATTTTCAAAATTTAAGGATTCAGCTTCAATTTCCAAATTACTCGATTTTTCTGAACTTGTATATTAAAATAAATTGTTTTTAAAGCTTAAAATGTATTCTTCAAGGAGATAGGGAACACAGTGGAATAACTAGTTTATACTACTCTTTTCCCGATGGTTTTGATAACCCGATATGTGACTAATTCTTCTGCTGAATTAAATGAATTTCCACATCAAGTTCACCTTACCTTGAATAAGAAAAAGATTTGCGGTGGGACGATTTTAAGCACAATATTTATTCTAACAGCTGCCCATTGCTTGCAATCACGAAACAAGAACGTGTTAAAAGTCGTCGCAGGTGATTACAACCGAACATATGACGAAGGGCATGAACAAGTACGATTCGTGTCGCATATTTACAACCATGAATTGTACAACCATGTCAAAGATGAAAATGATATTGTCCTTTTGGTCCTGTCACAACCTTTGGTATTCAATGACTTTGTAAATAGCATTTCTTATCCAAGGAAGAAAGAACCGCAATATTTCGGTACGGTTCATAAATTATTGGAAACGTAATTCTAACCTCCTTAATAAACTTCAATGTGGGTCAATAGTTGAAGAAATTACTTAATGAATTTCACTTTTAATAAAAATGAAAGGTTCATGCTTTGGTATAATTTGGGTAAGTAGATTTTGTAAATTGCTTTTGTAAATGTTAAGAATTTGCACCATTTAGTATTTAGTACTTCGAATTTGCAGCAATGGCGCTCAAGATGTTTTAGAGAAATTATTATTGTTTTTACTAAACTAACATTTAGAATGTTGTCGGGAAAACATTTGTTTTTTCTTCCTGGGATTAGTGAGAAGAGGTTGATTTTTATCTGGGAAAAACCATCCATGTAAGCATTTCGGGATTGCAGATTCACAGGCAAAATCAACTTTAGCAAGCAACTCCCAAGATGTTGCATTTAGAATTATCAGGCTCGTTCGGTTTGGACCACTTAGAGCTTCTCCACCGTAGACAACGGTAGACAGGACTAGTCCGTCGTCTTCCCTCTGTAAATAATACAATAATTGACAAGGGAAGTTACCATAAGTTCAGACAGATTTTGAGCGGAATTTTCATGTGTGAGATTAAGTAACTCTTTCAGAGTCGATTTCAAAAACCAAAACCTGCCCTAAATCATTTTAAAATCCTTTATTTTTTCGTTTGAAGTTTAAAGAAAAACTTAGGGTGGTGACATCATTTATTAATTAAGGTTATTTATATAAGGGAAAGTATAATTGCATAGTTATTAGTTACTCAAACTAATTGTATAATTTTACATTTTAAAAAGACATGAACTTACTACTTTTACACCCAAATGTTTTCTGTACAAGAAATCTCGAACACTTAATAAGGAAATTGACCCTGCTCAATGCCTAAGGTTTTGGTTTTCGAAATCGAACTACTACAAAGAGTTATTCCTACATAAAAGTGAGTTCAAAATATGTTTGAGTTTACGGAAAATTCACTGGTGAAGTTGACTTGATTTTCTTTTTAAGTAAATTAATAAAAGTCCAAAATACAATTTAAATCAAGACATTTTTAAAATATTACTTTTTGAAATATTTAAAGGTAACAACGCCTATTTCTGACCGAATACACCGGTAAGGTGGGACATGTAAATGGCCTGATTGGGTAATGACAAAATTTACTTGTTTTTATTTTTGGAGAACCAACATATTTTAAAAGGTGCTGGCTGGTAGCCCTTATTACTGCGTTAGTTTTAAAATTCCTTGTAGGTAAAAAGTAGGTTGGAATCTAAAATTGGAGTGAGTGCAAAATGCAGGAAAAGTTCCAGTTGACGTCATAAAGGCAGTACAAAAATAATGGACATTATAAAAAGATGAATATTGTTTTTGGTGGACATCCAAATACGAAGACAAAAATTACACTATATTCTCGTCGATTTTTCTGGAGAATTTTGGGTTTTTAATTTATTGAAAGCAAAGTTGAAATTTAAGCAAAGCATGGAGCACTACCACCATACCACCACCATCAAATTTTCTATAGGAGGATGATAGGAATTAATTTATGGCAAGATTTGTTTGAAGTTACATTTCGGGCTGAAAAATGTCACGTTGTAACAATAAAAACATCGTAGACCCTTAATTGTGCAGTATTATTTTTTTCATTTTAAATATATAATTTTACCTGAGAGCCAGGTCTAGGAACAAAAATAGGCTCGCTAGGATATGCATTGGGCTCATACCAAGTGTCATAATTCTTCTTCACTACGTCAACTTTGATAAGCTGTAAAAAATTATATTTAATTTAGATTGTGAGTGGTTTTAATGAAGACTTTGAGTATTATGATATTGCACTTTAAGCATTCTTTACCGTTCCGGGGTTATCACGATTCAAATCTGAAGAAATGGCATAAAAGTAGTTATATGCTTTTCCATCAAACAACTCATTAATTCTTGGAGTTTCACACCCAATGTCAACAATAGTTTCCGATTCGACCCCAGTCATTTTTGTTCCTTTTATTTCATCGAAATCTTTAAGTTTTAGTAAGAACCGTTTTGGTCTCCCCTGGAACATTTTGGCGAAGTTAAGGTTCGTGTGACCATTCTGCATTAAAAGGAAAAGGAACGTTAATTCTCTGACAATATAAGTAAACCACATCAAATACGGATGTAGTCAAGTAGCGAAAGCTGCACATTTTAATTTTATTTGATAAACCATACATCAAATTTTCGAAACGATATTTAGAATTTCTGCAATATCTCATCTCGACTTACTCTTCAATTTCTATCAAACATTTGAAATTTGAGTAAACGTCGTTTTGCGACCTTAAAGATCATATACGTCATACTTGCTACTACTTATAATGTCCATGCAATGTAGTTCAATAAATCAGTGTAATTCGGCATATCATTGGAATCTTTTGTCCCCTCTTTAATTATCAACTTGCTCATTAGTTCCGTTAGTTCATACTAGCTTGAGACCAACCTCACTTTGTTCTATTCCTTGAAACCTACCTTTCTTGGAACTCATTTTTTGACCATATACATCGACCTTGGATTGGGCGCTGATTTTGAATATCAAACCTCTTTGCGACATATTCTAAGGTATCGCTGCGATAGACAGACAGACAAACAGAGCGTTCTTGATTATAAAGTAGCTTTTGCTACTACTTAATTAATAAAAATATTAAAAAACAACACCTTCAAAGCGTCCACATACATACAGTCAATCATAGATGGGTCCTTATAGCAGCAGATATCAATGACAATAAAAGTTCCTCTTGTTTCATCATCCCTCATTTCAAAAGCATTAATTGTATGGAAAAAGAAGAAACTCGGAACATGGAATGACATCCGGGATTTATTCTTAGATTGTCTTGAGACTACATGAAAGATTGTATCTTCTTCAGGATAGAACTTGAGGCAAGATGCGATGGGTTTATCTCTATAAATTAGACTTAGTGGAATTGTCGGTAGGAAGATTGATAAAGGTTGTTCAACCAGAATAAAGTAAGACTGGGTAAGAGAGAAAGTGTGCATATAACATAAACTAAGTGGTTATCGGGATGGAATCGTTGCCAAGATTTTTGCACTTGAAAATGGAGACCGATCTGTTTGGGAATTGTATTTAGAGTCATTTTTGGATTTGACATTGGCGGGGAAAGAATAATCCTTTGTATCCATTTCCGCAATGATGTGATGTGGACCAAGGGGTAAACTTAGTTTTTGGCCAATGTTGTACACTTTCCTTCCACAAATGTGGGGGTGGGATGAATGATTTATTACGCCGAGTTCTTCGTGCACATTCACCTGTTTCAGTAGATGGAGAAAAAAAATTATCAATTTTATAATTCGGGGATAAAGCACTCAAATATTTCGCAAAAGTAATTTTTCCAGGTAAATAATTCTTATTTATGTTTAGGAAGTATTATAGCAAATCTCAGAGAAGTTTTATCTATCATACTTAAACTCTGAGCGTGTATTTTGTCCATAGGTAATTAAAGTAATTTATTTAGACGTCAAAACTGTAGAGATAATTTGTTTAGAGGCTTAAATTGTTTCGGTGTTGAATAGAAATTTTTAATGGAAGCGAGTTGGGTGTAACGACAATTTTTGCGTGGGAGACTTTACGTAAGGTAAAAACTTTTACTGTAAGCCTGCAACACAGTTTTTCTTTTTCGTCTAAAATAATGCAGTCTTTTTATGTTCAACCCGCTTCCTTAAATACCTTGTAGACAGCACCCAAATAAATTATTTTGTAATGTATTAAACTTTGAGGTCTTAATTAGTTGCATTATCTATGGACAAAATAAAGGCTAAAAATTAAAATGTCATAATGAGTGAAACTTTTCCCTTGTGAGTAGAGATGTGAAATGCCCGTACCCTGTTTATAAATGCCGGGCATGCCCTCAAAATTCCCAAAATGTCCATAATGCCAAATCAAGGCAGATTATCCAATTTTTCCAAAATAAATAGAAAAAATATTAAGCATTTTGTTTAAATTTCCTAAGTAAATATAGCATTGATGTAAAATTAGAATTTGTGATATGTAATTAACTTCTTAACATCATAAAAATTTAAGTTAACTCAAACAAGGTATAAATTCAATAGTATTTTTAACAAAAACTGAAAATATGGTAAACTTTCTTTCCTTTTTCAGCAAAATCAAAATGCCAAAAATGCCCAAATTTTTTTATGCCGGGAAAATAGGAAAAATTGGGCATGCCCAAAATGCCCAAATGCCCAGGATGTGGGCAGGCATCACATCTCTACTTGTGAGTGATTACCGTTTCAAAAGTCTGAAGACTTTCAAGATGAATCCGATGGGCAAAAGGTGTTTCAGCCAAAGTGTAGATTTCATCTCCAAAAGGATGAATACTTATATTCGCCGTGTCTGATAAGTGCGATTCCAAAGGATCCAAGAATACTGCGGCAATCCTTTTAAAAATTGTGTGACAAGGATCCACCGTAGCCACAGTCCCCAATTCATTAAGAATGAGACGTTTAGCAGTTGAATTTCTTGCGTGAGATTTAGTCTGGACAAACGCAGAAGAGTAGGAGGCAATGCCGTTGGTTATTTGAAACTTGTGAAGAAGTCCAGGACCATCGAAGACATGTTTGCATGAGCCTTTGCCATAAATGTCCACTCCACCTGGGCCGTTTGTGATCAAAGACCCCGTTAGCCATGTGGGTATTTTACCTGAAGAAGTAATTAAATGCTTAACACTGCACTGAGTAATAGCACGGTTTTTTAATATCACTTTTTGGGATTAATTATTATATACATCGTTAATTACCAGTTGTTTTTACCTTGCATGTTTCTGTTAATTACCGTTTTAAAAAATAGATACCACTTATAAATACCTTGTGGTTTTTCACATCCGAAACTCTGCATTATATCGTTTTGGGCAGGATCAATATGTCCAATTTTCAAGGGATAAAATATTTTTGACTGTAACACGATAGAAGATTTACCCTGAGGAGAGAAATTCTCCAGAAATAAGCGAAACTGGAACACCTATGTTTTTTACCTGCAATCTGTGTTTAATGCAGTTTAATGACTCCGCTTGATGAAATCTCTAATACCCTCATATACTCAAATCTGCTCTGTAAAAGAATCATTGTTGCAGTTTAAATAACTTTAAAAAAAAAACAAGTTGGCTTAAAAACGGTTAAAAATGTGTTAGTATGTATACCACCTAAGGTTACACATCCATATGCTAATGCCCTATACATTTTGGGCATTTATGGCATGCCCTACTTGCGACTTGCCGGGCATTAAAAAATTGGGCCTTTTAGGCGTTTTTCAAACACTCGAAAAAATGTAAAATCTTCTTCTAAATTGTCAAGGATGGCTTAATATTTGAAGATATTAGAAATTACAAATTGAATTTTTTTTAAATTTATTAAAACTAATTTTTTACTTGCCAAACGCATTCTTAGACAATTGATTTTGTTAAGTAGAAAAGAAAGGGTGTGATAATTTTAATAACAACTTTTTATTAATTGTTTTTAAAGAAAAATGTTGACAAACCAATAATGTGAAAACAAATATCCTGGACATGTATTTGAACATGAGCGTACGGACATGGGAATTGCATACCCCTAATTGTGGACAATTATTCCAGTATCTAATATTTCTTACCATAACTGAGAAATCCTTGGAGAGGATCTTTCACCTCAGTATGGCATGTTCTTAGCCACACTGACAAGTCTGTATTGGGAAGTTGATTATCCTCCTCCAAATCTCCTCTACTTTTTTCATTTTGCTTCTTTCTTGGTTCTTCCAAAAGTTCCTGTTTTTCCATGGCTTTTATCAAACTTTCTAAAACGACAAATTTACAGATGTTAATGCAAAATCTAGAGAAGGGAGTGTTATCTTGTCTTGGATAAAACTGTCACTCGTTATTATCATGCGTGACTGTTGAAGATCATTTTGATTTGAAAATTTTAATTCAATTTACAACTAAGGTTAAAAATAATTAAATTCATTGTATTGTTTTTAAATTAAAATTAAAAAGTTAATTTGAATTCAGCCGATTTTAAAAAATATGTGCAGCTATAATTATTGAAAACTACGATTTTAATATTCCAAAATTCAATTTATTTGCACAAGAAAAATATCAAATTTTAATCAATTTATGATTTTATTTGAATTAAATTGGCTATTTTTAAAAAAATTCCACTGATAGCTGACTATTAATTAAATTATCAAATATTTGAACATTGTTCTCGCCTATTAATTGAAATCTGCAGTTTTAAATTAGATTTTAAATTATTCGAAAATTTTTAATGAATAAATAATTTTATTTACCAAAGTTCCAAACCCGATCGTCAGTTTTTGTGCAGTAAGGTACAAAATATACTAACTATGTAATTCGTATGAAATATACAGTTTGAAGGAATGTAATTAAATGCGAATTCAAGGAAATTAAACTCGAAGTTTTAATAAATTATCGAATTTATTAAAAGTTTAAAGTGGTATTGCAATAGTATTGAAAAAATTACTGATGGATGATGATCGAAGGATAACAAATTTAGATCTGCTGAACTTTTGCTAAAAGCCCTATTAAGTAGCAAAAGCTACTTTATCGGAATGGTCTGTCCGTCCGTCTGTCACGTCGAAAACTTTCGAACGGATTGTCATATTTGCCGCGTTGGACTCATCTTCAGTATTTTGCAAAACATTTTGGCATTAGAATCCAGCTCGGGGCGAAAAAGCGTACTAGTCGCGCTTACGTGTGCTTAGAAATACAACATTTATAAAAATCATGTATGGTATGTTTTCACATGTAAACGGTTATTTTAGTGCAGAAAATACGATAAGTGAGCGATAAAATTGGCCTAAATCCTGCATTTGCATAAAAATGTTTGTCTTAGGCTTAAGATTATCGCCCTTATAGATTGCCAGGCTCGACTGCAACGCAAATGCATCAAGATACGCTCAAATGAAAGGCTCATTGATAAAAGGGTTATCTAGAAATTGTTACATAAGACGGATGAACAAGTTGCATTTTTATCCATTCATAATGAATTAGATTAAGTAAGATGTGACAAAGACAAGAAATATATCAAAGCTTACAGAAGCAGGATTTAATAGAATTATAAGAAAAACTGTCATTAGAAAAACATGACATAGAGAAAGACTCAATTCATTAATTACATTTATGTAGATTGAATATCTTGTATTTAACTTTTGACATCAAAGCAGTAACTACGATAAGTCTGAGCCCACCAGCAATCCACTAAAAAGGAGTGAAAAACATTGGGAAAGAAATAAACCATATCAAATGGGTTTAACCTGGTAGCGAACGATACACATTTTAAATTGTATATAAGTAAAACATTTTCAAAATATAGAAATCTAAACATTCAAAACTTGAAATTCGAACTTTGACCCCGTTTTATTACCTTAAAGGTCCTTATAAATTATTATAGTATCTTACCTAATTTTTGCTGCTCCTGATAAACTATCGAAATAAACTTGATAGTCAACCTTTTTTAAACTCTGACCTCATTAAAAAAACAAAACTTGTAAAGCCCTTAGCACTGTAGTAGTTTCATTTGAAAAATAAAATACATATATCTTTTGGTCTTTATTTTTTATGCAAGGTCAAGCTGAAAGGTTGCAAAGTTAAGACAAGGTTATAAGCCACAGATGATTATAAATAATTCATTATACCTGGAAAGAAGCAAATGAATATAATGAAAGATATTTTTATATAACATACTGTCCTCCCCAAGTTAACCTAGGAGTTGCCCTGGATAGGTGTGGAAATTATGGGTAAGGTAGCAAATTTCATATCCTACCCATAATCTATCCGTTCTGTCCTGCCCATGTTCACACCTATCCAGGGCAACTCCTAAGTTAGCTTGTGGGGGACAGAAATATGAGTACGTGAATATAAATGAAGATGTGAATAAGATAAGAAATTAGAATTAGAAATAAGTGTTGCAAAATAGGTTGTGCATTACGTTTTAGACGAATGGGATTCCAGCTAGACTGGAGGAATAAGTTAGACTAAAAACGGCTATTTGCGATTTAAGAAAAAATAAACCATATCAAACGGGTATAACCAAGTAGTGGAACTAATACGTTTATAACCTTTAATTGTATTCCAGT
>JAQFZZ010001360.1:0-11505 GCA_034696405.1 Isotoma caerulea
ATGCTACAAAATATTTATTTTGCAAAAAGAAAGGTATAAAGGTAGTCTCAACATTTTCTCAAGAACATTTGGGTTGAATTGAAAGAAAAAAACGCTTATGGTATGGTATAAAATTACTTGTAAAAGGTAATGAAGATAATAATATATTCCGTTTAATGACAAACATTAATGTAATTGACGTGCACACTCAACCCGAAAAAACTCCCTTTAAATCAGGCATAATTTAAAATTGTAAAGAAAATGTAAGATATGAGTTGTCTTTAATTACTTAACTTACCTGAACTAAAAAAAGAAAGGATGATTGTTTGAATATGTGAGTCATAATTATATTGTTATTGTATAAGTTGGAAATTAGTTACGCAGTTGAACTTTTCCGTGTTATAGTTATTGTTATTCATATATTACATACAATTATCTTGAATATTTGTATCATGCATGTATGCAATCAAGTTTATTAAAAACAAATTTTATCTCACGTTTAAAAACTAGTCTGGCTGGAGAATATTTTATTTTTGAGTAAATAATTCTGTGGTCATGTTCATTGTTTTTGTATGCTAATTAGACGTCATCAAACGAGTTAATTTTTGCATGTATACTGGTGTCACATTTATTATTAAAATCAAAGCAATTTCATAGTTTCTGGGGAATGATTAAAGTTATATTTTGCATTAAGTTTTTGTTTAAATCATTTAACGTCATTTAGTACTACGCTTTGGGTCTACGTGCAGTAATAAATTACTACCCAGTATTAAAATAGTATATGGTATTTGATGTAAAACAATTTAGGTCTGTAGATATAATGCAATCAAGGTTTAAGTTTCAAGTATTTATATTTTTTGCTTAAACGTCCTTACACTGTTTTATTAACATTGAATTAATATGAACAATACAACTACCATTTTTAATGAGAATTAAAATGAGCAAAATTAAATTTCTTTGAATTGTTTTCCTAGTAATTTTTTGCTTAAAACCCCAACACCAATTAGAAGATGGAACGTAATAGTGTTGATAAAAAATGGTAACAAAAACACAAATGATTTCCAAAAAATTGCTTGCTAAAGAAATCCTTTAAAACTTAAAAGCTCTTCATTAGTATAAAATATAGAAAGTTCGCAGCGTCTGAACTCTTTCCAGCACTTCGGCTCTATTTAGCTTATGGAGCTTAACTTGTTCGACTGGATAACATTCATCTACCGTAAAAAACGTAACTAAGAACCCCCTCTGCCCAGATTAAAAAAGTGCAGCTACCCCTTTTGGTAGTGTAAAAGAGTAATTTTGTGTATTGGGCTCTAAATTATGTTTTAAGGTACCAGTACTTGCCATTGACATAAAACTCTTAGAGAACAGGTTTAATTTTCCTCTGGATGATTAAAGGTGATAAAAAAGACAATTAGGACAAAAAATGGGTGTAATGTTGTGGTTTATTACAGTCAAGCATCAAATTCGCGATTTTTATAAGCAATTCTGTGGCATCATTATCACCGTCATAAAAGTTATTTAACAATCTCCAAATCTCTCCTTCTCCGTGGGATTCCCATTAGCATTGCTTTCTTCTACTACTCCACATCTTGTAATGCATTAAATCTGTGTAGCTGAGCACGTGAAGAAATCACCCCTATCTAATACTTTTTATTACAGCCTACATGAATGCAAAGGTATGCCATTATATCTCATATTTAATACCAACTGCATAAAAATGATAAAAAATGTAAAAATTTCTATTGCTCAGAATATCAAGCAGGTAATAAGAATCCTACGTGAGAATCAAAGTTCGATTGTTTTTGTTAAAACCCAGCTTCTTTTTACTAATAATTGTTTTGCTTTTACTTTCTAACAGGAAGCTAAAACAGTACCTAACCTTTATAATGGTAAAATTTTAAACCCAGTAAATATTAAGTCCCCGCTGGGTCAAATTATTGTAATTTCCTAAGGGGGGACATAATCATATTTTTACAGCCGCTTAACTAACAAAATTCGGTTATTGTCATAATAATCTCCCATATTTCGTACACATATGAATCCATTACAATTTTTATGACGTTTATTATATTGCAACCCCCTTCCACACAACTTTTACAGCTCTCCAAGTTCCACAAGAGTAAAAACCGAGAAAGCAATTTACACGTTCATACCTTAAGAATCACCATAACCATTTCTTTCAGAGATTAAACAGAACCAAACCAATTTCACCGAATCCCTCGTGGATAAAAATCATCATACCTAATCTCATCGAATCTACCTATACCAATTTATTTTTATTTGATATGAAAAACCGTCAAGCCTCTAAAATTGATAATAAATTCTCTATTATATTTCCACATCTACCTACACAATGTTTCTTTACCCCTGAGAAAGTAATCTGCTACTAATAACAAACAAGCACGTTGGGGTTTATCAAGTTAAGATTTTTGTTTACCAAAGGAAGCAAATATTGAAATTTCAAATTGAAGAAAAACCCTCCAATCTTAGCTAAGATAAGTCAAAGTCACTAACGGTAACTTTATCATAGCCACTTTCTATTGAACATTCTTCTGAAGTCATCTTTGGGTAAACAATATACGAAGGCGTTTTCATTTTGTAAGTAAATCAGTCCAGTGGTTGGGGAGGAAAGCAATCATTTTCTCTTGTGAATAGAGAAGCAATTCTGCGTCCATTATAATAATATCATGTAATGTCTGTAGCTGCTTTCATTCCTTCCCTACATGTATGTACATGTAGGGACATGAACTTTGAGTACACTACAAATGTCATTTTGATATGTGGCATGTGGCCCACTTATCTGATGCTTGAATGAGTTTCAATACCCCTAGACGGGCTTTATCATCATTTAACCATGACAAATCCTTGTAAAGAGACCAAGAAGACTTCTAATGATGTAGTTAGCTTGGCAGAAAAGAAGATCTCGAATACGAAGTGTATCATATCATATTCTTGAATACTTCACTTGTACTTGTAATATACAATGTGAACAAGTCACATGTATTTATAAAGACTAATAAATTGATCTCTTCTGGTAATCATGGGTAGCAAAGCAACCAACGGTTGATGGGAGACAATTTATTAGTTCGCATTAGGATAAAAAACTGTCTTGATCATAAACTACCGTTCAAATAATGATGATAAGCATATCATGACATTTGACATTATATTTTATATCATAAGCTACTCAAAGGAAGGATCTTAGCTTTTCTGCTGCATGGCCTTTCAAATTTCAATGACGTGAATTAATGGTGAATAAAATGATCCTTGAAATGCACTTTGTAAATTGTCAGTAGAATCTATCTATTAGAATTTGGGTCGTGGGGGCGAAAGAAGCAGTAAAAATTAAATGTAGCTAATATTCCCGTCCAGTCCACGAGGATTATTTCCAGATTCTAGACGGAGGAAGGCCAAGTTCATTTTAGGAGATTTTCTACATATAATTACTTTGTCTTTATGTGATGGAATGGAATCAATGAAGATGATAATGTTTGCAAGTGCGGTTTCTCATTCCGCTAGTTTTGTAATTTACATAAATTGTAATTAATTATCCCCTTCAAGAATGTATTTTCAACTCCGGAATTCCTCCAGCTCTGTCTGACCTTGAATCGTTGAATGATGGTTCTGTTCCGGTCTAATAATTTCCACATAAGGTATTTTTAGGAAACATCCTTACTATAATTAATGAGTGTGAGAACAAAAAAGTTCCGAGTTAAACCTTGTTTTTGTTGACCTCTGTCTCTCATTGCTCATAGGACACAAGAAACCACTCAAGCAACACTAACTTTAATGTAGCGTTAAGTCAACTTCCAAGCTTGTTTTCCTTCTAGAATCCTTGGGGGCGACCTCAACAATCTTGAAATAAAGATGTTGTAAAAAAAGTGCACTGTACCTTGGCATGTGAGTAAATAGAAATGGATATCATTTCAACTTGATGAATACCTTGCCCTTCCATGATTTTTCTTATTTGCTTTATATTTTTGTGGGTTTATTTGCTCATTTAATTATTTATTAATGCCAACAACAAATCATGCCAACTTTTACTCAGTTGAATTTAAAATACCACCCACATTCAGGTTTTGAAATTTGTTGTGTATTTTCAGGTTTTGAAATAATAAGACTATTAGAGCTTCTTACGTTTAATTTTATTCGTATAAGCATGTAAAGATAAGAAAGTAAAAGGTGTCTGACTGATATGCAAATTTGCTACGCTAATTTTTTCCACGCACTCGCCTACTTGTCTTAAAAATCTAACTACACTTGTCACACACTTAATGCAGGCGTCAATTGACGATAGATAAATTGCAACAATCATTTTATTCCTACGTAAACAGTAATCTGCTCTACTTTTGATTTCTGTCATAAATTCCAATTGTAGCTATTTCTATTATTGTGTCTATTAAATGCAAACTGATATGAAAACAGAGTCAATTGTTCGTTGCATATCAAAGTCATTGGAAAGTTCATTAAAATGCATGTAAATAATCATAAGATCATAACCCACAGGTTATATCTGATACTATTGTTATCTTGAGAAAATAATACATGCAATAAGTAACTTCCATATCCTAAGTTTATCTCTCATAACCTGCTTTGCGTCATGACCTAAAGTTATTAACATTTTTTATACACAATGTGCTTCCCCAAACAGACGATTCATAACGATAATAATGATGATAAATTCACTGTCAGGGTTATTGGTGATTCATTTCATATCATGCACGCTACATTAATATAAAGTAAATTGCACTATTATACGTATTATACCTATTTAATTTACTCACCAGTATAGTATCGCATCATATAATACAATTACATTTACTAGGTTAGATTTGCCAAAAAGGTACAAAAAAATACAAAAATACGAATGTTCGTCCAGATAGCTTAGTAACAATAGAAAAAGTAGCTTAACCATAATAGCATTTGTAACATAATAATATCGTATAATACATAATGTAAATGTATATAACGACCGCATGAGAAGTTTTTATACTTTTGAATTGCGTAAATATATCTAGCATAATGTATAAAACCTGTTTGTATCAAAAATTGCTAAAATTCAGCCCTAACAACAATTGAATGGTTTAGGTTAGGTTTATACAGCAGTACGATGATACAGAATGAAAAACAAGTTGGAAAGTACCCATGATGAGTTTATGTCGCTTATCATCATATCACCATTATAATACAATGACGTAAATAAACTACAGCTGTACATTGTACCATATATACCATACCCAAGGAAGGATATCTTGTGGAAGCAGACAGATAGACCTAGTACAGATTGTAACTTTTGTATTCCGATATCCATTCATACGTTAAATTGGACAGGTGATATCGAATAGAATTGAAAATGAATTCAATAAGAAGCTTCACGACAAAAAAAGTAAATTCATAACATCAATAAGTAGCCAGTAGATTCCTTCCCTTAGCTTAGTAACTTTATAGTATTCATCAAGCTCACATCCTCATCCTTAAAGTAATCCGTTTAAGTAGCAAACAGAGAAGATTGATTCCCCAATTCTCGAGTGACTTTCAGGCACAATAAATCATTTCGAACTTGACAATAGTACAGGAAAAGCACATATAAAAAAAGTTTAGCTTAAAAACTTAAAAATGTCTCTGGAAGTAAGGAGAAAACTTGAGCCTCCAAAATCCCCAAAGTTATTCCGAACCCAGAGAGAGTTTTCAAAAGGGGAAGAGTCAAAGATCACAGGAGAAATACCTGCATGGGTTAAAGGAACTTATTTGCGAGTTGGACCTGGAAAGTTTGACTTTGACAAGGATTTCGCAGTAGAGCATTTTATGGATGGCTATGCACTCCTATCCAGATTTGAAGTTGGAAATGGAAAAGTTAAATTCGAAAAAAAATTTTTAGAGTCGGATGCATACAAGAAAGCTCTTGTGGCTCAGAAACCAGTGATTGGGGAGTTTGGGACGAAACCTTCGCCAGATCCTACGAAAGGATTTTTTTCTAAAATGGTTCCTTCTCTTGTAAGTTCTTACATTTTATTTTTTAATTCAAGTACAACTAGTTTCGCGTCTTGTTATTATATTATCATTTATTTATGACTTGGGAATACCCAATACGCTATGACAGGGTAAACAAGTAGATTAACAATTGGTTGCTAGAGGTATTATAGATACATTTTTTCAAGTTGTGCAATTTGGTAATTACATTTCCTATATTATTTTTTTTTCTAAAAAATAATTCTCCAGATCCCTGAGCTGTCTGACAATGGTAACATCTCGCTGTTTAATATCGGACGAGACGTTTTTGCATCGGGGGAAACCTGCTTTTTTCGCGATCTTGACAAAGACACTTTAGAGACTGGGGATAAGTTTGACACGAATAAGTACTTCGGACTTCAGGTTGCTTCTGCCCATCCCTTAACTGATGATGATGGCTATACTTATAATGTCGGCTGCTCAATTTTAACCGGGTTGAAGTATAACATTGTGAAGATTCCTCCAGTGGGGAAAAATCAAGTTCCTAAAGATGCGTTTAAGAAGGCGAAAATTCTTTGCTCCATTCCTACCAGCAATACTGGTTTACTAGGTAGGTCAATTTTTTCAGGATTGGTCCAAAAAGCACGTGTCGCATTTAAGTAATGATTTACCCAAAAACCGAGTGTTTTAGGGTGCATTTGGCAGCCAAATGGAATTAGGCCAAAGGTTGACCTAAAAGCGCCCAAATCGCTCGAAAAGCGTTTTATTTTCTGCCTCGGAGGTTTAATCCATGGCTGATAATTATCTCGAAGCGACTTGAAACACACTTTAAACCCCTATAGGTTATTATTTTTTGGGGTACATCGTCATCTGAAAATGACGCACGTGCTTTTTGAACGTCACCTATAACCTTGTGTGTAACTTTTTAGCAAGTGTTTTTAACACATTTCATACAACTATTAAATTTTATTTAACAACTTGGTCAGTGTAAACGAACGTAAAAAACAATGCAAATTTTTCCCCTACAGGATTCATGCACTCGTTCGGAATGACAAAAAAGTACATAATCCTAATCGAACAACCGTATGTATTGAACGCCTCCAAGATAGTTGGCTCAGTGCTAGCGAAAAACACTTCAATCAGCAGTTGGTTAGAATGGAAGCCGAATTTGGGAAACCGGTTTTTCATCATTGAAAAAGAATCTGGAAAGGTTCTGAAGGCCGATGTAGTTTCGGAAGATCCATTTTTCTTCCTTCATATCATCAACTGCTTTGAAATAAATGACCACATCGTCATTGACCTTACAGCCTTTCCAAATGCTAATAGCTTAACCCACCAAATGAACCTGGAGAAATTGAGACGTCTCAGTCTCGAAGGTGGATTTGATGACCCTTGCGGTGAGCGATATGTCATACCCTTGGTAGACTTGGAAGATTGTACCGAAGGGGAAAACATGGTCTCTATTAAGACAGAAGCAACAGCTGTAAGACGAGGGAAGCAATTGGTGCTTAATTCCGAAGTGGTAACTGAAAAGGGTCTTGAGTTACCTCAAATTAACCGAAGATTTCTAGCGAAAAAGACAAGTTTTTACTATGGGACAGGCTCAGCTTTGAAAGGCTACTTTGAAAATTCCATTTGTAAAGTTCATGCTTCAAAGAAACTGACTGTGCTTTGGCGTGAGAGTGAACATTATTACTTGGGAGAGCCAATGTTTGTCCATGACCCGAATGGACAATCGGAGGATGATGGAGTGCTGATTAGTGCCGTTACTGACAATCGAGAGAACACTCAAGACTTTCTATTGTTCTTGGATGCCAAAACGATGAAAGAACTTGGGAGAGCTTATTTCAAAGAAGAGATTCCTTATGCTGTTCATGGCATTTTCCTATCCGATGATGAGACTAATGGAAACTCCAATGGGAAGAAAAAGTGAAGGAAGAAGTGAATTTATCCGTAAAAATTGTTTACTCACTTTTTTACCTCTTTTTCAATGGAATTGAAACACTTTTCTCTTTTATTGAGCTTCTGAGAAGTTTCATTCTTTTTTCAACTTCAACAACCTGGGTTGAACTTTTAACTGTTGAAATTAACTTTTTCTTTTAGTTTTTAGTTTTTACATAGGGGTGCTCGTTCTACGTTGATTTTAAAAAGGAAAAAGCGTTTTTATGACTGATTTACTTTAGATGAATAAGTGCATTATTATACTATACTGATAGAATGAGTGGAAATAATATTGGATGTCATTTTTGTAAAATTGATACCATTTCTTTTTACTACTTTTCTTTCTAGCCTGAAAATGCATTTATCAATGGGAAGTTTCTTTCAAATCTTTTTAAATTGGCTTTTATGTTTCACCTTCACCTAGACAAGAAGTTAAAACATTTATTGCTTTAAATCAAAGCTCCGACCTTGTGTTGTTTTAGAGATTGTATGTTGTATCTGTTTATCTTGTATGTCTATATATGTTACATAAGCGTTGAAATATTTATTAGGTTTTGACTACTTAGCACTAAAATATTGTAAGTATTATTACACATTCGGTTTTTTATTTATCTTGATGTACTATGTGTTAATTTTAATTTTAAATGGAAACGAGAATGAGGTGTCAATTTTCAATCTGAAAAGCAATATTTCCATCAATCATTCTTTTGTTTTATAGCTTATCTTTTACTATTCAACCGATCTTTTCCTAATTGTATTTTTATCAGGTTAAGGTCATCGACAGCTTTTAAGGTACATACACGATCTTTGAAAGAAAAAAGGTTGAACTATATTGAATTTCTGTATAGCTTTTTCCTATCTATAAATATAAATTAGTGTATAGAGTTAAGTTTATTTATGTAATATGTATTAAAATAATTAAAATACAACCTGTGATTCTAATTTGATTGATGACAGTAAGTAAAACACGATGCTCAATAAAATACTATTTAAAAATGTACAACCTAAAGCTGTATTTTATGATTTTATTTTTGTTTGCTCATAGACCTTGCAAAAAAAAATAAAATCCAGAACAACTGGATCAAACCATTACAAAAACTACGGCGCAATTCATCACAATTGTTTTTCATCAAATGCTAAATGGCGAAAATAACGAAGGAAATAATGATACAATTTCTCACAATTATATTAATAATTGATCTTGCGTAACACACATGATATATTTCATAACAGAGAGAGGAAGTGCAATTTGGAGAATTTCTACCAACCAAAAACCCATAAACACGTAGCGAACTTCCTTCCATTCATCATTTGAATTAACACTCGCGTGGTTGATATTCGATATTCTTAGTGGTCGTTCTTGGCTTGGCATCCAATATCAAATCCAACATGTTCATTGCCAGGCAGGCCAGGGCAGGCCAGCAAAGGGTAAGGATGAAGTTTCGAAGTATTAACGGGCTGTCCAGATGAGCTTAACTATCCTTGATGTATGATGAGTTTACATCGGAATGTAAACAGAAGTCGTAATAAAAATCTATTTTAGTCCGTGCAGAAACATCATGAGCCTTAACGTGCAAGTTGGTCATAAAACCGAAGAAATTCACATGTTGACATGAGTTATAGGGCAGAGAATAACTGCATATTATGAACCGTGACTAATGTTCCAATTCATAAATCATCTTTGAAAATCACTCGAAGCCAAGGCAAAAGTTTAACCAGTACATTCAACAGTAATAAGTTATATCATTACGAGAATGCTTTTTAGTATTTATCTTTATTTGGTAATGAAGCAAGGCTGGAATCTAGAATAAAATGCAACCTTCACAGGCTGGAACTTTCGTAAGGGAAATGACCCTGCCTGCTTTTTGAGCTTAATGGAGTTTCAATATAACTTAATACAGATTTTGTGAAGATGAGGATAAAACCAACTCGGTTTTTTTGTTTTAAAAATCAAGACAAATTGCGAGATGTACTTAGGTATATAAAATTCCTTATTTCATATTATTTGGCAACGCAGAATGCAATTACCAATGATGAGAGTTTTTGCAAAAGGAACGACATGTTGATAATAATATAGTATCAATGCAATGTATAGGGATTCTAGTCTAGTTGAGATTTTTGCGATATTATGATAAAGTGTTTATCAAACCTGAGATGAAATGAAACGTGGAAGAAATCTACTGAGCCAGTTTTTACCCCATCGAATCGTCTTCTTCTGTCTCAAGGACTTTTCATTTTCACATTGTTAAACTTAATATTGTTCATGTATTTACCTTGCTTTACTAAAAGGATTGAGAAGATAAAATCTGAACAAGGACGACGGAGATACAATAAGAAGGAAACATAATTAAAAAGAATCATGGTTGAGAATTGGTTTATGTAATTTTGAAAATACACTGGCTTGGCTCAGGTAGTCGGAAGCTTGCAATTTTTAATGCTTTGACATTGCGGAAGAAGATTGCATTGTTTGAGGGTAAAAAAGTAAATAATAGGATTCTTAATTTTACTATCGTCATTTTAATGGTCATTTCTTGTGAATATACCTTGACAAATGTATGATTGTCCAATTAAAAAATGTTGTCTTAGTCTTTCTGGAAAAATGTATGCTTTATCTTATCATAACAATTACTTTGCTGCACAATATTTTTGCTTTTAGACTGGCGTGTTTAATTTTATAGTCAAATATCCAACTCCGTGTGGTGTGATCCTTCTTCTGCCCTTCCATCATAATCTAAAATTGCAATTCTCTGAATTTGCATTGAGATTGTTTCTGAGAAGCTCTGAAATCTGGAATGGATCAATATCTATATAATTCATTTATAACTCTATTTATTTAAAGTATCGCTAATTGGATGTTTTTCCATGAAAAATACTGAACTTATTACAAAAGTACACATACTTAAATGGTTACCTAAATAATTTAAGTAAAATGTTTTATTTACATAATTTATTAGTACTTCATTTGAATTCTTAGAAATTACTAATTGATGAATTGGCGAACTTTATGACAATTTAAATTTTCTACAAAATTGTTATAACCACGCTTTTTTATTTTTTTTTATTTTTATTTCGCTTCATAAAAATCGGGGGGTAAAAATTCTTCATTAATAATTTAAAAAATTACATGAACAAAATAGTGTTTTTATAACTTTCTCATTTTCAACTTTATAAAAAACAGCCTTGTACAAAGATCTAACGGAAGTTTTGTAGCTCAAAAAATAATTGGGCCCTAACAAATGCTGCACCTTCTCTTCTTGTTCCAGTACATGAACATATTTATATTGCAATTTGCAATTGGATTTCTATCACCGTTAGTTGATTGAATGTGAGTTTGTGCTCAATTACAAAACTCAATTTGATCAGCCAGGTGTGATAATGGCCATTTTTCACGCGATGGATCATTCCATATTTCTGTCGTAATAATTCTCATGGCCAGAATTGTATTGCACAATAAATGTATCATAAAAGTGTCATTGACCAAGTCCCACCTAATTGTTCCCTATTCCAACGATATCCGGAATTTCCAGATAACTCATGATCATGAAATTTAAGTCGCAAACGGGAAAAATGTCAATGTGATCCATGTTCCGTCCAAAGACTCACATTTCTTCTAATCAATAACGAAAATATATTGCG
>JAQFZZ010001361.1:0-11503 GCA_034696405.1 Isotoma caerulea
ATACAACATTCATACGATTATTATTGATTATTGTGTAAATTTGAAATTGTTGTCTTGTTTATTTAATTTATATTTTTTAAAGTTTCTACTTCGAAATGCAATTCAAGTTCCATTGTCTCATAGCATGTAGCCCATGGTGTGTGGTGCTTGGTGCATATAATAGATAGCCGAAGTTGATTAAAAATATTTCGTGGTGAAGGTGAATGTGGAATGCATAATGAATGTGATAATATGATATTATAACATACATTTATTTATTCTTTTTTCTGCAGATCGATTAAGTCGAGTGTTCAAAGTTCAGTAATTCGATGGAAGTGTTCTTGGTCCTCCGTTGGTGGACAAAATTATCATAATTTTTAATGCTGGCTGGTGGACGGACAGGTGGTCTTTGGTTTGGTCTCGTCACCCGAATCTTGAACCAAGAGTTCAGAAGTCCTATCCTAACTGCATCTGCCACTTCTATAACACAAAAAGGATCTTCATTCAGTACATTTGTTCCAGCGTCTGGCTGGACTGGCTGGAATTTTGGAGGAGTGTCTGTCATCTGTGTGAGTGCTGTGTGGCTATGTCTCTATACTCAAGAGTTCAACATATTTTGTCCATATTAGTCTTTAGTCTTGTGTCTTGTCCTGTCCTTGTCACGGTTCTTTTTTTTTACTTGATCTTCAGTCTTTAATTTTCGTGCTCGTTCCTTTTGCAACTCTCATTAACTTGGTACGTTCGGACTGGTTGAACTACTAAGTAATTGTAAGGAGTTAGGAGTTCACAAACGGATTTCTCTACGAAGTTATCAATATTTTCGCGAATGGTTCGTTTGAAGTCGCATTAGCTTGTAATTTTCAAGCTAAATTTCGAATTCACAAAATGTATTTGTTGTTTAAAAGAGAAATTAGATTCCTAGATAATATAAACAGATATAGTTAGAGGTAGGTCAAGGTACATTGTCGTAGTCTGTTCATATTCGGCCACAATAATAATGTTTATAAACATTTTATATTACTCATACCTGCTTGTATCGTATTTACCTAAATTGTAATTGTCTTCAAACAAAGGTGAAGTACAAGTTTAGTTTATCTAACTGTTTATTAAACGTCCGTCTAGGTGTATATTTGCAAATACGTATTTTGTTAATAGAATTTTAGAATTCTAAATTGGCATTCAAGGAAATAAGTTTGCTTTTAGTAACTTTTTTTCGTGTTGTCATATCCATCATTCATACTGGAATTCCGGGTTTGTTGCTGCAATTCTAAGAATATTAAGATTTCCTGGTATTCCGGTATTCGTACTTCTGCTAAAACTTAAAACCTATAGAAATTTTGATCAACTACATGATAATAATTTTGGGTGAAATTCGTTCGTTGCAAATATTTGAAATGTTTAAAATGTAGCCTCTATACGATCTTGTCTGCTAAATTGCGATCCTGGCAATGACATGGCTACCTTGTTCTTTTACAGTTCATGTAAGGGGTTTTGCTCCTCTTTAACAGCTTCAGTTGCTGAAGCTGAGGACCTTTTTGACTTAAATGTACATCTAATTGTAGAAAAAATCCCATTCAGTATTCAAAATTCAGAAAATTTTAATGGGCCATGTCTTTACATTGCATTTTAATGAATTTGTAATTTAGTTGTTTCTTTTCGGCTTAAAGATATCTATCCTTTTAGAAAGGAAGAATAAATTGAACTTGTAAATTGATGGACAAATAACAACTTACTTTAAGAGTACAACAAATAGTTAAAGTTCAAATTCAAATTCAAAAGTCGTTAGTCCAACAGCTTTATAATTTATTAATTCATTTGTGTGTGTATACAGTACTCCCAAAGACAATGATTGATCAAAAATGCAATAGCAGTAGTGTGTCATTGCCATACTTGTAAACTGTATATCATATATCATATCAAGCAATTGAATGAAGATAAATATGAAAACGTATAGTAATAAATTATTTATATTCTGATTTTCAGGACTGAATAGTAGACAAGCATATCTCCAAGCCAGGAGCCATTAACTCTCATCAAGCCGTCAGTCAGTCGTCTATCAGCAATTCTTTAGGGTTGACTAAACATAGACTTGTACAATAACCCTTGATTAACTTCAGTGTTTGGAAGATATACTTATTCACTGTGCTGCAGCATTTCTCATCGCATCATTTTGACAACCACGTTGATACCTGGGTTTCAATCTTATCCTGGTCAGCGTTTCGGATGCACAAGTGAGTGAGTTCTCACGATATATTCCCGTGATTAATTAAATGGTGTAAGGTGATATGAATTAGTTATCTGAGTTTGGCTTGTGCTTATGAAGCAAATTTCTGTTTGCAATTTACAGGAATGGGTGGTCAGTCCCGAGGGAAAGAAAGTGATTTATCTACTGCATTACACTCCCCTCATTCAATCAACACGAATTTCTTATTCGAATCCTCCTCATCTCTTCCGTTTTGTATAAACACTTATCTTCAGTTTTTAAACCCCCCTCTTTCGTTTTATTTAAATTTACCAGTAGTGAGAACCGTTTAAAGGGTTAGGATTTAAGTTACTCTCAATTTACTGTAGATATTATTTTTGATTTAGATCTATACCTAATTTTGTGTTCCAATTGTTTTTTAAAATATATTGAACAACCTTGGTGACTCCAGTACTAATTTATTTTGTAAAAACACAATACGAGCTATTGTGCTATATATATTTCAATAATGCGTGTCGTAGCGTTAATAAGTGGGGGGAAGGATAGTTGCTTTAATATGATGCAGTGTGTTGCTGCTGGTCATGAAATAGTGGCTTTGGCAAACTTGCAGCCAGAATCCTGCGGTATGTACACAATTCTGTTTAAAATATTTGACTGTCTTAATCGTCTTGTAATAAGTTTATTCCTTGGTTTATGAAAATAACATGAGATCCGATTCAACTGATTTACAGATGAGATGGATAGTTACATGTACCAGACAGTAGGCCATGATGGAATAGACTTGTATTCTGAGTCAATGGGCTTGCCACTTTATCGTCGAGTGATATCTGGAAATGCAGTAATTCAAGATAAAGAATACTCACCTACAGCAGGAGATGAAGTGGAAGATTTGTTTTGTCTGCTTAGTGATATAAAAGTAAGCTGTAGAGGATTTATAATAAGCAGCCAATGAACCTAAACTTTTATCCACGAATCTGTACAAAATCATACTTTTCCATGAACCTTTGACATGCTAATTTGGGATATTTTTGAATTCTTTTATATAGAAAGAAATGGAATTCGATGCAATATCAGTTGGAGCAATATTATCGGATTATCAAAGGGTTCGTGTTGAAAATGTGTAAGGCTTTCCAAAACATAATAACACTACTCAATAGCGAAAATTAATTGAATCTTTTTTGGCGACAATAAGACGATTAATTAATTGTTTTCAAACGTTGTTCACAGATGCACAAGAATTGGTTGTACATCCTTAGCATATTTATGGAGGCGGGATCAAACAGAATTACTTAAAGAAATGATCGACTGTGGGATCAATGCAATCATCATTAAAACGGCTTCACTTGGTCTTGATCCAGACGTTCATTTGGGTCAGACTATCGCTGAGATGCAGGCTCATCTTCAAGAATCTGTATATTGAACTAAAAATATGAACTCTATCAAACTTTGTATTTTTTCTTCTGAAATCGTAACATTTATTTTTGAAATTCTTAGAAGGGAAAGTATGGAATCAACGTTTGTGGTGAAGGTGGAGAATATGAAACCTTTACATTGGATTGTCCGCTGTTTCAACAATCGCTTGTTTTGTAAGTGTGAAAATCGAGTCATTAGAGATTCTATAAAGTGTATATATTTCGTCATACCTCGTATGATTTTAGAGATGAATATGAGAAAGTGATTCACTCGAATGATGCCTTTGCACCTGTAGGGTACTTGAAACTGAAAAAAATTCATCTAGTCAGAAAGACTGTAAGTTCAAATATATTTACTATTATTATGGTTAGCGTATTAGATCATATAGCGTGATTGATGATTGTGTAAAAATCTGCTTACTACTTCAGTCCAAAACTTGTAATCATATCATAAATTCATAAGTTACGAATTGCCGATGGGAATCGAACTATAATATAACGGATGCATTATGTATTATAGCAAATTGCAAAAATATGTTCCTAATATTGATTCAATATTGTAGGCAACTCCAAGAAGAAAATCTGGTGAAACAATTGAAGTAGAAATAAATTCTTCTGATGGCCTGAAAAGCCCTCCTCAAAAACAAAGGCTGAATGGATTTCCCGTAAAGTCTCCAGTGGATTACTTGGCAGATCTAATTGAATGCACTAAAGTCGATTGTTGTGATGGACATGCTGAGTTATGCAAGGGAACTGGTTGTGAAGAAGGAAGTGTATCCCATGAGCTATGTTGTGGTGTTAATTCAGAGACTCAAAAGGAAGTTTCTGTGAGTCAGTCAGAAGATAGTAAAGAAGGAAACTTAAATAATGGAACTTCATTCGCTGCTGAAAGTGTAGATTTTCAGAACAGTCTAAGTGAAACAACGTGCCAAAATAGAAGAGAAAGCCTTCCATTCCCTGTCTCTCTACGTGTAACTGTCAATAGTGGTGGTTGGTTTTGGGCGATGGGAATCCAAGGAAAATCCAATCAAACTTCTGGTTCAGGGGATGATACAGACAGCAGCATTTCATCAAATCCTATGGGAGAGGCTCTTGATTGTCTGCAAAGTAAGTGACCTTTGCTAATTTATATCGTATTGTATGATATGAATAGATAGCTTATTTTATTTCGGTGTTTTATAGATGTTTTAGAAGATAAAGGACTGAAACTCACCAATTTAGTTGGAATTTGCATGTATGTTAGTAACATGGAAAATTATGCTCAATACAACAAGGAATATAATAAGTACTTCGAGTCCAGACCACCGGTCAGAGTATTAGTTGAGGCTCCACTACCAGCAAATATCCCATTTCTCATGGAAGCCATAGCCTATTTACCTCAACCTGGAAACGACCAGAGTACTCGTCACTGTATGCATGTTCAAGGCATTTCTCATTGGGCACCTGCGAACATTGGTCCTTACAGTCAAGCTATTTGGGTATGCCGACTCATCGATTTTACAAACAAAGTATTTGAAACTATAAATCATAATGGTCATTTGTAATAATTTTAGGTTGGAGATATTATTTATGTTGCTGGACAGATAGGATTAATTCCTGGAAGTATGACTTTGGTTAAAGGAGGGGCAAAAATGGAATGCAAGTTAGCCTTAAGGCATCTTAATCGCATAATTAAAGCCACTGACCCTAAGGTGGAACTTAGAGACGTTGTTCAAGTACGTATACTGCTTTAGGCATTACGAGTTAAAGTAAGCTCAGTACTTCGAAATCAATTTTAATGAATATTATATTGTACATTTTTTTCAGGGAATTTGTTTTGTTACTGATGTTAAATTCATTGAAGAGTGTCGTCAAGAATGGGAAAAGCGCACAACTAACGCTATTGTTGAATATCTTGTTGTACCAAGGCTTCCACGGGACGCTAACGTTGAATGGCAAATATGGGCTCATAAGCACAATACGGCATTTGAATGTACGATCTCTTGATATGATAAGTAATTTGGCGGGTCGAAAATCTTTCCCAGAAGTTCCCAGGTCGCATATCCCATGTCAAAATTCCCACCCAAGCAAGAAAACAATTTTTTACACTACAAAAAAAATTAGCAGGTCTCAGCGCGATCGATCGACCAAAGATTTTCGACCCGCAAGTAATTTAAATGAAAATTGAGAGCTTATTGTGTTTTATGTAGATGAAGAGACTGGTTGTTATGTTGGAAGTGGGGTTAAAGTTCGAATTATTAGGAGGTGGAATTATGAAAATAGGGTATCTGCAATCGTGTGCCGAGCTTCCATAAGTAAGTTATTTCTGCGTTAAATCCAACTTCCGAAAATAAACTAAACATAGACACTAGTAGATGCATCTAACCATTTGCTTTAATTCTGTTTCAGCCAAGGAAGAAGCAACTTTTGGCCTTCAAGAACTGAAGGAAACTACGGAATACGCTTTAAATAAACTTCTTAGAGAGGCAGAAAAGTCTTTAGAGTGTTCAATTAGAGTCTTCTATCGAACAGGAGCTGTAAATCCAACGGACATTTTTAATATACTGGCAGAAGAGTGCTCTAAATATGCGATTGCTTTTTCTGTAATTCCTATTTGTTCTCTTGTTATGGAACAAACTGTTCTTAGTTTTTGTGGGGTTCGACATTAAGCATTTTATTACAGTTTTAATATAGTTTCTTAAAAATTTTCATACCAATGTGTTGTTACGTTCTAATGTTCTAATGAATTGACACGTTAAATTTTAATTACTAAAGTAATGAAATCATGTTTGAGCAATGAGCAAACTAAAGAGAAAGTATATAGTTGATAAATACCGATACGGTATAAATCCAACATCCAAAATTCTTCTGTAATTGATTTATAAACTATGTTGAGTTAGTTTTAGTTTACTCTTTATTTTTTGCCGTTAAGTCGTCAGATTCACTGAAAATTGAAAGACTTAAGAAAAGTGAATTAAAAAGATGTATAGAAAAATGGCCATACCATTTTCAAATTAATGTATCCGTTGTCCTAGTAAATTACTGGTAGGTGAGTTGAAATGAGAAAATGAGTAAGGAATCTGAGCTGACTTGAAAGTTTTCGCTCAAGTAATTGATTTTTGAAGGTGATAATTAAGTCTTTTTAGCGTTGATATGAGGCTTGTAGCCTTAAGACGCACAAGCAAGCTTCTGTTCTAATGTAAATTGTCAAAAAGGAACTAGATTTATAACTCGCGTTGACGGAGGTATAGGATTAGGTGTTACTGTCCATTTTTCTAAAGTCGTTGTTAATCTTTTGATAAGAGTGAACGATATAGGTAAATATATTGTGTAGATGTAGAGGAAGCCTGCTGTGCTTGGCTTGATCGTCATGATAGTATTGTAATTAAGTCCATCAAATATTTGTATCCTGTTAAAGTTCTCAGTTAACTGTTGGTTAGAGTTGATAACGCAGTTCTTTCTAACGGAAGTAGTTGTCTTAAAATGGTTCATGACCAGCAAATGTATTTGTTGCGATTAAAATGAAACTGAATATGTGCCTTTAAAGTTGATTTCAATATTCAATGAAATATGCCTGAGGAGGTCAGAATCTTTTATTCAAAAGTGTTAGATGTGTACGTACTGTAACTATGTACAAGTAGTTGAGAAACGCTTTTACTACGCTTCTCATCTCTCTGGCTAATTGATATATGTCCAAGGATTTACTTAATGGAAACAGTAATAAAGTATGGGTTTATTCCCACGCCTACCGTTCTAATTTGAAACTTGTTCGTGTTTTTATTTGCAATTCATAATGTAGATTACGTTACAAACAAAATTCTTATAAATGGTAGAGATAGTGAAAAGTGGATCTGTTTCTTTTAAATTGATGTGATGAAGTTGAGAACAGGAAGGAATCGGATCTAAATATCATTTTTTCTTTAAAATATTTAAAGAAATGTAGAAACCCATTTTCATTTTTTGCTTATTATAGTCAATCCTTTGAGCACTGGACTGCGAATCCTTTGGCTCGGCATGATAGAATTTGTTATTCATTACTCTGATTTTCACCAGACTAGGCAAATTTTATTTCATACTTTAATTGTTACTCGGGAACCTCCTAAATGTAAATATGTAAATATCCACCAGAAGTTAGTTTCGTTTATTTGTTTTTGCGGTTTCTTTTTTTTTTTTTTTTGATGTGCCTGCCTACTTTAAACTTAAACTATTACTCGATCCCATTTTCTGGTGGTTTTTAGGAATGAGAATGAGAAGCAAAAATATTTAATTTTACACCACAACCGAATGAATGGGCATGGGGAACGGAAACGATACACACATGCGTCTAATTTGACGAATGTTATAGTAATTATTATTAATAAGCTAAAAAATCTTTCCTGATTTAAAAAACTTTAATCTTTACATAATGTTTTATTGCTTTCAGTGGAAAATCAATTTGATCTTTGAACTCAGTTTAAGTTCAGGAATCGGAAAAGGAAGGGTTCAAATGGTTAAAACTAGCGATAACTCTCTAGCCACGTCATAAGCCAAGGTCAGTTTTCTCTTAATTACCACCCAGCACAGTTAAGACAACCACTAATTCGTATTACGTGATTCAATCTATTTTTTCATAAGTTCAAGAATCATGCTACTGCGGTTTGTGTAACAGATTATGAGCTTATAATACAATTTGCTTTGATGGATCAAATTATGCACGATGCTTTCAAATATTCTAACCTACCTAAGTCGTGAACTGTACCATAATCAATCAATGTGTATTATCTTCAGAGATTTTCAATAAAAATTGATCGAAATGAGGTATGCTTTTTTATTATTTTGACTTGAATCAATGGCCCGAAGTTTATATAAAGGGCATTATGGATAGAAACCCCGTTGAGATGACTGTTAAAGTTTACCTGGATTTAAAGTCCCATTCTCGCATTGATTGAGCATATTGCATATTGCATTGATAAAATTAAGAAGTGTGGTAAAATATCTTAATCCCATCCAATTATTTAAGTCATGTCGGAATTACACCTCGACCTTTGTCGTCAAAGTACTGACCATTTGAAAGAAACGGTTGAAGCCATTAAAGAAAATCTGCGACTCTTGGAAGTTTTCATTAAAGCTGGGCTGACTGACGTAATTAAATTGTTCATATTCTTTAACGCCATACCAGTACCAGCCGACAAACTTGTAAACTTGATAAATTACGGCTTTCAATTTCAGGAAGAAAAAAGTTGTACTGCAAGTAATACTGCATTGACGGGTACAGGTGAAACTGCCTTACAACGTTTAAACGGTGAAGGAGAAAGTACCAAAGATTCTAAAACTTCCAGGGACAAAAAAAGTAAAAAAGGGCATCACGAATGTTGTTGCTGCATGTGCCCTATCCGTCTTGAACGTAATAAACAAAATTGTTCAAACCATTATGGAATTTCATCTTCAGCTAATTCTATTCTACGTCGAACCCCATTTCCGTCTTACAAGGTAAAAGCCTAGCATTTTAGATTGTTCATTTTAAAATCAATACCTTTCATATGGAGTTCTGGTTCTGTTTCCGAACAAAGTCACTTTATTTGCATACGAATACTGAAAACGTGTTAATGCATGAAACATAAACAGTAAAATGAAATAATTCTGTATCAAGATGTATTCTTTTATTTTTATTTTTCTGTAGCGTCCAGTGTCCATGCCAAGACTTAATAGAACAGCAAGCTTGAGACGAGACACAGCAATTGAAAGATGTCAAAGAGAGAACAAATCTGTTGTGTTGAAGTAGACACAAATCATTAATTTCTTATAAAAATGAATACACATTTTTAATCAAAATCAAAACAACAATAAGGAATTTATTCAGCAAACATTACTGAACGAGTTCAATTGTTTGACTTAATTGTTTGTTTGCCGTTTGATGAAATCAATATATTGTACTAACATACTATTATTATAAATATCCCTTCCAAAGGTAATTTAAGACATTATGTTAGATGGTAGAGATGGTAAATAGATCTAAAAATCTCAACACCACCGTTTGGAACTGTACGTTGGAGTTGGAAGTGGGCCAATTGCATTGCAAGTCAAAAATTGATTGATTTCCTTTCGGTTATAACTTTATAGTCCTCATGAGATATGATATGATTTTGCTTGCTTTACCTGGATTTTTTAAAAGTTATAGTACTTAAAGTTTTCTTTCAGAAACATTATTTATTTAGTGTATTATCATGTATAAAATAAGAACTTTATTATAAGTATCTATTTTAAGTTGCTGTGTCTGGTCAGGGTCAAACTGTCTGTGTGTTAAAAGATTATCGAATCATAAAAATATCCTATAGATCTACGGATGTACCGATGTACGATTGAATTATTTATTTTATCATATGTAGTTTTTTGCATAGTTTCATAAATTTCATAGATAATAAATTTTATGAATAACAACCGGTATGCTTTTATTAATGCCGACACAGAAAATTACCGACGAAAGTTTTACAATACAGCTCCAAATATTTGAGTTTTAATACATTTGCTGTGCATATGACATTATTATTATTAATCTTTAGATTAGGTTTTCATGAATGAATCATAATACATTTAAAATCTGAATTAAACCAACGAAGATTGCAAATGAAATAAACCATTTTCCAGTACTCATACTGATAAAAAGTCTCTGATAAGTGTAATCTAGTAATCTCATTATTTTAGTAGCCTCTGTAATTCAGTATACTTGTTCCTGTCAAACTAACAAGATGAAAAATAATATTTTATTATCATGCATTTTCACATAATTGATTGTTTCATAATGGTTTGTGAATTTGCTAATTTGCAATAAAAACTTTTTCTAAAAATAAATCGTCTCAAAGCTTTTTAAATCATTATTTATTACCATACGCAGAAGAATAGAAAATAGAGACCAAAAACATTTGTTATAGAAGCAAAGAAAGTCAATGTGGTATAGTGATATTCATATGGGAATCATTTTCACACTTTTAAAAATTTATTTTTCGTAAGTATTTAAAATTTAAACTCCCTTTTATGCTATGATATGCATCAGAATTTTCATAAATTTTCATTAGGTATAAGTTATATTGAACGATGGGATGAATTCGGCCTTTACTTTTTTACTATTATTATTCAAATTCTAGGAAGTAATTTCTTTAACACATAATGTGGACCTAGATCATGGAATAGGACCTAGATAGAATAAATCTAGATAGGTATGTAAACGCAAAAATATATATCTGTTGAAATGAAAGTTTCGATATTCGAAGAATAGCAATGTTTTTCGTTTTTCCGATTTTTGTTTTAATTTTCGTTAGTTTTCTTTTATACAATAAGTTTAGTTTGTAATACTACACAGTTTGGGTTTTTGATTCTTCAATACGATTCAATTCAAGATGTTACTATTTCTAATTAGAAAATAATTTGGTTTCTCAGAGATTCTACGCCATACTCTTAAACACTATCTAATATTGTATGACGATTCATCTTTCTTCAATCCATATTGCTCAATCAATAAACATAAATCATAGGCTAAATTATACATAAAACAAATATTTAATTTATAAAAAAAATCAAAGGGGTTAATTGTTTATTTATATAATATGCATATATGCAGAGAATGCAGACTACCGATCAGAACGAAAAGCAGAAATAGAAACCGTACTGATAATAAACCTCATCCATCCTCAATCCTCTCGCATATCATTTTATTTCTCATCTTCAGTTCAGTTATATCATGATTCATAATATACTTGATATTTTTACCTTAATACTATTTATCTAGACGATTTGATTGTCCATCCTCCTAATTTGCAGTTTACAACTGCACATTCCCGTTCTCTTCGAGAATGGGAAACCAGTCGGCCTCGCATGACTACTATTTATCAGCTTTAGTTAGTCATAATTACAATTTCATTAACTTTAAAGTTTCAGACAATGAAGAAGGATGAAA
>JAQFZZ010001362.1:0-11490 GCA_034696405.1 Isotoma caerulea
CCAAGTTTGAAGTCGATATGTGAAACCGTTCGTAAGTTATCGCCTTGACGGACAGACTAACGGACTACCGGACTACCGGACTACCAGACTAACAGACACCATGAGCGTTCACATAAAGCATCTGACGATACTTAATAAAGGATCAGGTTCCTCTCAACAGCTTTGTGTCCTGTTCAATTAGATCAGAGTTACAATATGCAGATTGTTAAATCTGTCAGAATCTTCTTGACATTAGGGTGATTTAGTTGTTCTCTTTGCTAATAAAATCTCCACTCTTGTAAATCCTCATAGAGAGATTGGGATTCGGAATAATATGTATTAAAGTATAATAGATAATATTATTGTGTTTATTAGAGTTTGTTGTGGCTGGTTTTGGGAGTGATTCAAGTTTTTCTTAGAATACTCTACCTATAATATAATATAAAATACGCATTCGATTACAAATAAGAATTTTCATCTTTTTTAATCTTAAGTAGCTTTGTTTTAGTTTGATAATGAAGAATTTCTTTAAAAAAAACTAGCATGATAGCGTGTAACCTAACATTCTTTAGAAAATGTAAGATTTTATTTTGCTGAGAGGGTGACTGACAGCATTTCTTTATAAAACAAGTGGCGAATAATCCAGTTCTAAGAAATTGATTGAATCATTACTTTCCCACTGGATTAGATAATTTTCGATTAATTCATGAAGAATTTTTCAACCGAAGATTCTACTCTGTTGAATAATATCGGAGAAGAAAAGGTAAGTGCAAAAGGATAAGATTTAATGAACCGCGAGATAGAAGGAAAGCAATCATTGTATAATAATGAAAGCGATGTGATATTCTAAATAGTTCCATTATCACTTTAGTGATTGAGAACTAACTTGCACATTCTTTTATCGAGATTAACTGTCAGACAGAAAGAAGTGCATTGTCATCATCATCTTTCTTTTAACTTACTTGTACACATTACACCCGTGATGTGATATTACTAATATTGCTACTACACATACAACAACATTGCTTTTTATATTACGTAAGGTGCTACGTGTGAAATGTTCCGCTTGACATGAAAAATTCCTTTCATTTACGATTCAATCAATTTTTTCTCCTTTTGGTTGTCAAAGAAAGTCAGAATTTCATCTTGAATTCTTTTATCGTTTTATATAAAGACGATTCTTTCTAACTTTCAGTATCTTGGGTGATTATGATTTTATAATCAATTTAGTAATATTTATGTAAAGTAAGTCTGTCGAAAGGTTGTAGGCTGTGTAAATATAATAATCATCGTTTAAAACTTTAACAACTTATATTATTGTCACCTTTATTTAAGCCTATGTCGGCTCACTTGTGTTGGTTAGCATTATTATTATTATATGACTATTTCAAGATGTTTTGAAAGGATAGATTTCATATTGTTACAAATGCATTACATATGTTTCACTATTGTTCATCCTTTCTTAACTTACTTAATAAAACCCTCTTGAGAAAGCAATGAACACCTTTTGCTCTTCAATAAGGAAAATGAACTGTACTGATTCTTTTGCATGAGAGTCCTTTCAAAATCTGAAGATGATGGGTGCTGCTCTTTTTCAGCTGCAGTCCTTTGTCCCATATCAGTTTTCCCCTTCAAGGTTTATTTCATAAGAAGAACTAACATCAGTGCTCACTTTAATGGTTTAGTTTACTGTATAAGAACCTGAAGGTTACTTCCATTTTCTAATGGCATAGATTGATCGCAGCGTAACTAACTGAATGTATATGTGGGTTTTCATTCCTTTTATAAAGGTAGGGAGGCAGGTAAGTAAATTTTAGTTTGTTACTTGAACATCATTTACTTACACAAACATCCATCTCACCCGTGTCAAGCTTTTTATTTTATTTTCCACGGGATTCTTTTTGCTTTTGAAATGTTGTCTTGAAAAGCTTCTGCATTTTTATTCATTTTAAAGGACCGTGAACAACCAAAGGTATTTCCTAGATTTAGGCTAGACGCTAGACTAGATCCTTCTAGAGATATATTTCCTTCTGAAGTGAAAATTGAAACTGTAGACTATAAGGTCATAAGAAGTACAATTCAAAGAAATTTTGGAAAAAATAAGTGTGTACCAACTACCCAAGGGGACTGTTTGGGAAGTCAATAATTTTTCAATAATGGAAAATGTTTCAAGTCAACTCTAAAAGGCTAATGCGCTGCATCTCTGAATTCAAGATGCAGTCAGTGAGACAAGGAGAGAGATGAAGCTTGAAGCTATCGCAAAATAATGTATGGGCCGTGTGCAAGGTCAGTGCTTGAAGCAACCAAATATAGCTAAATTTTTTGTTGAGGTAAGGCATCTTCGTGCTGAGAATATTTACAATTAGTTATCTCAAAACTTGTGGTTTATCAGTGTCATCAAATGTCTGATTATGATCACGATTTGAGAGATAGGATGCACGCAATATTTTTTTCATATGGAGGTAAACATATTTTGACGAAGGGGTCAACATTTTCTGGGAATATGACAAACAAATTGCTTCAAAATTTTGAAAGTTACTTTGATTTTATAAGTAGGCTTTGAGATAAAATCGGAGTATTTACCTGTCGCTACTACTAGGAACTATAGGATAGTTTCTATTACCCATTTTTCACAGTTTTCAATCATCGTCAAAAGTGTCACTTTCCTTTAGACTTTTAAACTAGATAGATAGTTGAAGTTATGTAGAAAAGGTTTACTTTGAAAAATGTAGACAAACTATAATTGCAGTGACTTTTATTATTTGTTTGACTAGACGCTCACTAAATGTCAGTCTGATCCATTACTGGCTGGACCTAGGCGTAGGTCAGTTTTAGTTTTGAAAATTAGGTTGAATCCTGGTTTTCAATAAGTTTGTCAAATCATTCCTACATCCTACTCCTACCCGTCCTACCTGTATAATAAATGTAATGTAATAATGTACCTTTGTTCTTTCTTTATGTTAACAATAGGACTCAACAGGGGATTTATGTTAGATTTTTATGCATTTTCGATTCTTCTTTCGAAATTTACTCCAGCCGAGAGCAAGGCAATTTTCCTCTCTCTGCAGGTCTAATGAGTTTTTTTTACTGAAGTAAGGTATTTCATCGTTAAGTGCTTATGTACTAACTTAAAATGATTTTATTGTTATCGTAGTTTGGTTTTCTTCGAGTGCCATAAAAAACAATAATAAAGCGTTTCAAGATTTTATTTTTAATGATAAGCATTACTTAGTGGTTGGCTTATTTTTATAAAATAAATAGCTAAAATTTCCAATTTTCAAATGTCTATATTTAACTGTGGGTTTATTTTTACAAATCGAAAAAGTAATATTTAATATTGGAAATAGGCAAATTGTCTGTCTTAAAACTAAAAATGTTGACGGCAATGAAACTCAGGACTAGGACAGTAGAGGAAAAAGCAATTTTGTTATTCTCTGACTAAGGAAGGCCTTAAGGAAGAGGACCGGCTTAAGTTATTTAATTTTATAATGTCTTTCAGGAATAACAGTCAGTAAAATGTTAAAAGAAAAGCCCCTTAGCTTAAAAATCCATTATCATAAACTATTCTTTTAGTAAAAGCTTGAAAAGTGGTCAGGGAGACTTCCCTTTACAACTTTAAAGATTATTCTACTCCGTTTTGATTTAAATCATTTAGACTGTTAATGGACTGCATCCCTAATTTCTCAAATGATTTAAGCCACTTTAAATTAGATTTTGTTAAAAAGGATTGTACATCACACTTATTATGCATTCATTTCATAATAGCGAAAGCAAAATAAATTGTAAAAAAGATGGAGACTCTCGAAGAAGGTAATATATTTACAAAGATTGTTGCTGGCAGTAGTTGTTGAAGAATTACAAGGATGAGGATGATGATTAGAGGATGATGTGCTGGTGAACTTTGAATCCTTGGATTTCAATGTAATATATACATGACAGGCACATAATCCTTTTATACTTTTCATTTCACATGTTTCCATTGTGTGAACATATTAACAATGAGTTAAGGTGGTTATGGCTCCAAAGTTTTTGGTGACTCTTCTTAACCACAACTGAAAAGAGTGGAAAGTCAAGTAGCCAAGTGGCAGTTAGCTAATGAATGTCAGATATGATTTTTATTTTCACGGTCTGCTCAATCCCAATCCTTTTATTACGGATACGATAGAAAAAAAGTATAATATTTATTATGTACAATTTCCATCCTACCAAAGGATTACAATAATAACAGCCGGTCTAAGTTTTCAAGACTAATTGTAAATATGCAAAACATACCAGAAAATAAATTTGATATGAGAATCCCAACAGAGAAAGCAACAAGTGGACGGATAATATAGAAATGCGAATATAATATATGACAAGTGAATACTTATGTATATTCATAGCCATCAAGTTATAATAGTTGCTTTGCTGATAGTAAAGTAGGTATTTTTTTCCTCGTAACTTTACCTTAATCACGGCAACTTTAAAGATCAAGGCAAATAGCTGAATATTCAGGAGCATCACTCATGACTTAATACAAAGGCACTATATAAAACGAATGATAAATGGGAGGTTAGCTTCTTCTATTGTAATAATACTCAAGTGTCGAGTACAAAGTTGCAGATTTGCGAAGTGAAGATCAGTAATTTTTATCTCAACTCTTTAAGGCTCTTATAAATATTATTTGTATGTTTGCTGTGAGAGGAATTACATTGGTTTATGAAGAGAACAAGATAAGCTTGGTCTGGTCTGGCCCCCATGTGTGATTTGCGTATTACTATTGTTAGCATTTTGGCTTATAAAATTTATCGTAATTGAATACCATTAAGATGCTATCCATTTCTGGCTCCAACTTTCCTAATTTTTGCAGATGATATATAGAATAGAAAAGTAACAAAAATGATTGTATTAAATGAAGGACATTTTCTTAATTGTTACCATTGAGTTGTATAATTACTTGGTTTTAAATATTTTGTCTTTTGCAAACTATGCTGATACGAGAAAGAGCATTCTCCTTTTGTATTTAAGAAGATAAGGTGCAAAAAGCAAGGTATAAGAAAAAAAGACGCTAATTGAAATCTAATTAAGCCTTGTATGAATGAGTCATTACAATTACTATTAATTCGTCCCAATACATCAAGTAAATCTTAATGTCCACTCTAGCAATATTTTAATTTAAGAAGTGAGTGAGTGGTAAGAAATTCTAGACTTGATCAAAAAGTTGACTCCAACTAATTACGCCGAACATAAAATAAAGTGTATAGATGAAGATGAGCTTCCATTTTCATTCCCATGTCATTATAAAATGGCTGCTGCGTCAATAGAAGATAAAAAGTCATTTCATTTACATAATGTACGTTATCTTTCTTGTTTGGAGTTTGGGCAACATGGGCTTACCACAGGTGCGAATAAATTCATCAAGTCGTAACACTTGTGGTCAACTTATCTTTCATTTTGTATGCTTACTTAACACAAGTATAAATAAACACACACACACACACTTTGTACTTTTATACTCAGCCAAGAGAATGGTTAGAAGATGCAAATATTGAAAAATTGAAATGATTATCTACATCAAATCGCATACTAAATTATTCATGGGAATGTCCAAATTGTAAATAAAGTATCAAATCAAGTATGCAGTTAAGAAATAGCAGCTTGTTAAAACCTATTATTATTATTAATACTTGACTCACTGTCAGGTCAAGAATTTCCCACATATTCTTTTCTCGAATATTTTATAGATGTTCCTTCTGTCTGTAGTTGCATTTTTTCATCATTGTTTGATTTGCTAAAAGGTTTTGTAAATATTTGGCAAGTTCACTCTGTCCATTGGGTTTTTTATGCATTACAGTAAGTTCAACTCTTCTAATGCAAAACAGAAACTTAAGTAAATTTAACAGAAACATTTGTTTGAATATATGTTTAAGAGCCTCGTTATTATTTTCATGTCATTGTAGTATCTTCGTGTAACAAACAGCTTGGATAAAAAAACAAGTCTAAAATTTAGAATCGGCTGCTCACAATAATCTATTGCATTGTCACATCGTTTCATAACAGAAACCATCGAAGTGTCACATTTAACTGACATGTTAATTTAAATTGAAGTGATTATTTTGTTTCCAAATACGCGTATCAATTTCTACTAAGGAAAGTCGCCGCTTACAAAAACGATCAAAGAAACTAAATAGTGGACAAACAAGAAATTAAAAGAAAATACTGATGATGACTTTGACATCTCATCATCAGTATCACAGTCTTAGAGATCACCTTCAAATCACATGCAGTGCGATATGCAGTTTACTTACACCTTTGACTTAGTACCAAAGCCTAAAAGCAAATGATATGAAATGAAATGACATCCATTTTGATAGGAATTACCTGTCAACTTTTTTATACAATAATACCATAACGAACTATTTTGTACCTCCTTGCAAAGCGTAGGCAAAGCAAAACGCAAATGCAAACAAAGTGAGTTTATCTAAGCAAATTAAATACACAGAAATCGCTTATCCATCCATACAGATACAATACAAGCTTACTTACCTAAACGTGTCTTAGTTGTCACATGTTTGTTAAAAAATTGAAACTTACAAGCAATTTGCTTATTATTGTGAAATTAATTGGAAGTGAAATGTGTCAAGTAAACTACAACTGGTTGGTATGAAATGATCTCAACCTTTTGCTTTGAATTTCCGAATATAGCAAATTGTTGAGACTTCTTTGGTGCTCAATCACCTATCTCCATCTCATCCTCTGAAGGTTGTTTGTTACAGCAATGAAAATTTTCCCACAAAGTAATCTCTCTGTGGTCGCATATTATCATCATCACCATCTATTTAAATAATATGGCCAGATATAGAATACACACAAGAGTAAACCACACTGGAGGAGCAAGGTTATCTTGTCTTTGCGTAAAAAATACACAACACCCACCCTAACCAGATCTTCCTGAAGTTCATAAAATATCTTGATATGTACCTACTCATTCTGTCACTGTATTATCATCATCATCATCCCATAATAATAGTCCTTCCTATATATAAAAAAACTTATTCTGGTCAAAGGCAATGAAATGAGTAACGCTCTCACTTCAACTACAAAGCAAATGTGGCCGGTATGGACAGAAGATCAAAGATATTTAGGGTCCTAATAAAAATTTGAGCATGAAGTTTTGGAAAAATAACAGGCATATATGGTAGAAAATCCTTAACAATCCAATCCAGTACTTATACACTAGCTAGTGGCACATCGCACATGTAAAGGAATTGATCAGGTGGTTTGGTTTGGTTAGACACCTTGGTTGAAGTGATTGTGATAAGCAATTCCATTTTAGTATGGAACTAACCAGAACCAGATGCTATTCTATAGATAGGAGTGAGGGATGATGAGATCATAAGATTCTGTTTCTTTTGCACAAATCTCATTCTTTCCATGTTTGATTCGCTTCCCCACTCATTTTTATAAAATAGCTTCAATCTTCCATATGCAAAGCACCACCAACCAGTTCTTTCTGAGCACATTCACTTTCATTCAAGTCACTTGATATATTACCAAGGAGCATCTAGAATGAGACTCCAGAACAAAACTGGAAGGTGGACTAGACTGGTCTGAATTCTAGATTATATAATATTTCATTAGACATTTCTCTCTTATGAAATTACTCTCTAGCCAAATCTGCTTACTTACTGAAGATAACTTGTTTTGTTTGTATGCAACTTTCTATGGAGAGTCTTATCCAGTTCTCGTCCCACTCTTGTTCTCAGTACCTCGTTGATATGCCATCCGAGTTGTCTTACGATCTCGTTACAAATGTTCTTAAATGCAGGTGACACTGGCACCCTTGAATGCAACAGACAAATTTTAAGTATTTCAAGATTTTCCTATGCCAAGATTAAAATTAAGTTCTTTTTTTCTCTAAAAAGCTTAATTCCTTCTCTCCAAGATAATATTTCACTTTCAACTTTCCAAGCTTTAAATGTTGAATTTTATATTTATTGCGGTGAGGGATTCATGCTTGGATTTGAGATAAAAATTCCACGCATTAAAATACTACCTGTTTCACGCTCTTTAGAAAGAAATGTTTAAAGCTGGTCCCTAAAAGTAATTATAGAAAGGGCCTAACATCTTTAAGGGATGTCAATGTCATTAAAGTAGAAAATGGCTACATAAAAACTTTCATATTTCAACTTCAACTGTAAATATTTTTTAAATAATCATATCTATATGGGCTTACCTAAATTATTTTATTATGTACTTACAATATGCTTGAAGCTTTTCTGCAATTTATACAAAAAGACTAAAAACCAGTCTCATGTAAAGCACAATAATTTCACAACTGATGTTATACATCAGAGCGGATAAAAAACTAAGTAAATCCTGAAATATGGAAAAGGTGAAAAAGATTCGCGTTATCATAACATAATATAACACCAAGTCATCTTGCCACAAGAAGCTTCATCATGGTAATTACAATTACAATGCCACTAGGGTTTATTAATTCTCTCTTTTTTAAGTCAACTGTTAAACCTTAAATCTCATTTTTAATGTACAATAATTTGTTTTCAAGCTTTTGATCACCTGTAAAAAAATGAGACGTAGAGATTTTAACCAACTGTGGGAACATTTTTTCACACAAGAACTATACATCAATCTAGCAATTACTTTAGCCACTTGATAATGACACGGATGAAATGAAAAGGAGATATTTCTTTTAAAATGGCTTAAAAATTTGGAGATTGCAGCATATAATTAAGCTAGTGGTAGTAGTGATATTGGGTGTTAAAAGACAGTTAGGTATCAACTATTTGGTTCTGGTGGTATGGTAGTAGCTTTTAAAATTAATTCTAGTTAATACCACGTTATTAGAGTAATACACACGATTCGTAGAAAAACAAATAATAGAAGAATTTCGTGACCACTTCAAGTTATATACCAATACCACAAGGTCTTTGAATTATTAGCAATTTTACAAAGTCCACCAAACGATATGGTCGTTAGTAAGCAATTTGTCATTGACAGCCGGAACGCTAATAAGCAATTCTCATTATAAAAGAATGTAACACCCAGATATTAATTTTGCCAAAGTGTATACAACACAATGGGCAGAGTTTTCTCGAAAAAATGAGATATTTCACGGTAACCGAATAGATATTATTAGTTAGTAATTGTACGTGGTGGTATCATTGCTATTTTATGTTGTAGTTAAATAGTTCGGCTATGTTCACACGATTCGCATGGCTACCACCATTACAAACAAATGGATGGGGATTCCACCTGGAAAATGGATTAACCCACTCATTTTAGATTCAACACTTTTACTCTTAAAAATGCAACAAGGTTGTCAGAAAATCACTCTTGCATTTCTTTACAAACTTCCTGAAGGAGGATCGTGGGATTTACGGTATTACAGCAACGAAATCTTTAAGGGAGTTCTCAAAGCTGACGCAAATCGATTGAAACAAACACGTTTTTTCGATTAGGAAATTCCTCGATTAAATTTTAAAAATATTAATTTTAAATATGAAATCAGTTCATATTTTACCCCTATATACGAGAAGAAGCAAAATACATAACGTCTCAATTATTTGCTTCATTAATAAGTAGCATTATTATTGAATTGATGTACAGTATGATGGAATGATATTATAGTTGAATGAAAAACAGAGCAATTTATAATATAAATTGTTTACGAATTCCTCTGCAATAGATTAAAATACAAGTCAATTTAAATTCCCTAGTTTTTGGAGCATGAATTGAACTTGTTTCATTTAAACTGCAACTCGAATTGTTTTATGAAGATAAGTTTTAAACCAGTATGAAAGATTAAGATGAAATTGGTTTAAAAAAGTGAATTGGATTTTGGGAATGTTTATTGCTCTACGGTACACGGTAAACGGTATTACTCTCGCTCTTTTATAGATTATTATTCGCCAATCAAAAAGTAAATCGCTCTATAATCCATCTCAGGTTGATTTAGTAGACCCGGTCTGGTAGTACAGTACGGATATTTTATTGCTTCTACTTCTACATACTACCTCTTCTACATTATATTATACATGTATCGTGTGGGATTTCAACTGGAGATGATGATGACAGTGTATGTCCCTCTGCACATTATAATCTGTTGAAAAAGATAGATGTACAATAATAATAGAGGATCAAGATTAAGATACTTTTTTGTTGTCTTTCTTTATTGTGATTAATGTAATAATGGAAGATCTCCTGGGAGAGAAATGAAGATGAAATAAGTAGAAAAATCAGAAGGCTTAGCTCTCCTTTGATTAATTTCACATGCTGGATGCAATCATATAGGAATATAGATACTTTTTTGCTAATATTCAAACACATGCTGCAAGAATTTAAAACCTATTCCTAATATATGTGTTTTTTACAACGGATTATAAAAGTAGTAAGAACTACCTGTTACTTGATGAGTATAAAAATTATAAAATGAAATGATAGTATTCGTGCAAAATAGTTGACTTTGACTTCAATAACTTGTCTCTCTGTTCTATAGAAGTAAGCTCTTCTTGGAAGGAACATCCGTATCTGAGTGTGTGTAATAAGTAATAGTTGGACACATACCTGAGGAGATTTTTTTTACCATACCACAAGATGCACACACTGTACATATAATGTGATCAGTGCATGGGTGATGCATACTTAATATGTGATCTTCTCTATTATGTTTAGTTTAAAATAAGTAGTAGTGAGGTTAGCTTAAAGTTATCATAATAATATAATATGATGATGATCTTCTTGCTGAGATGAGAAGCAACAAACAGAAAGATCATAATATGAATTTCATCATTATAATCATCATCATCATCATATGGCAAATGTATAAAAGATCCTCTCTAAGAAATGAAATGTAGAGTATAGAAGGCGTCTTGACCAACAAGACTCGAAAAACTAAAAGACGACCTCGCAAGTCGCAAGCATAAGTCCAATCGAACTTCAAACTGTTAAGCTTTTTCTAAATTTCGACTTGATCTTTCTTTTGAGATTCATTTTCTTACTTTAGAAGAAAATGCAACCCAATGCAAGTTTAGTAGGAAAGAAAAGATTGCAGTGGAAGAACAACACAATCTCTATACAAGTTTTTTGAATGCATGCATAGAGAAATGTTGTATGTTGTATTGTGATGTACGAACGAGCTCCGGTCTAGTCTGACTTGTTGCTCGTTTATGTTGATAAGATGTTACCTATGTTATGTAGTTATGTATGTTGCTCAGGCTCGTCTTCTCTCCTATCTCCATTCCACTCTGTATTCTATATTATCATTAGTCTAAAGGTATTACCTGGTCACATTATTATTATATTGTTGTTGTAAGGTAAAAAGGGATATGAAGAAAAAGAAGTTTGCCGGAGGCTGGAAATTCCTCACTTTAGAAGAAGAGAGCCCACGGTGATTAATAAGGACGAAACCAAACCAGTATGCAATGTTATATATCTTAAGCCGAAGACACACCGAGCGTTGGTAACAGTTTGTTGCCAACACTTTGTTGCCAACATCGTTCACACTGCCCA
>JAQFZZ010001363.1:0-11490 GCA_034696405.1 Isotoma caerulea
TTTTCTCATGAAGAAGTTACAAAAACAGTATTAAGCTTTTTAAGCTGACTAGAGATTAAAATTAGGTTATCAATTTTAGGAAGTGATATACTACATATGATTAAATTTACACACACAATTTATAACCATATTTAAATATAAAGAATTTGAATGCATTACTTGCACATTATACATACAAATTCAAATGGTCGTATTAAGTGAAAATCAAGGACTAACTCTCTTGAAATGAAGTGTTCAAGCATTTTCAACTGCAAAAATGAGACTATGAACGAAGGTACTATTTATTAGTAACTTCAATATAGCTAGACAAAGTACCCTTCTACCTATCGGGTCTTTATCAAACTGCAAGACTCACCTTATTTCTTTTGTGAACAGACTAGAAAGACATCTTTCTCCCCGAATCATCCGAAATTCGGTTCGAACCGCGAGTCTATGTATCTGAAGAAGAGAAAGCAAGGAAAGTAAGAAAAAGCCCATTCATGCAATTCATGCCTATTACAGATGATGACTCTTTACTTTCTAATAATAATCTCCTATTGTGTGCAGTAAAACAAGAAGGTGGGCATAATACACACTGCTACATTTCTTTTTGTTTCCCATTGTCAAAATATCACTCCAGGGCAATTTTATCTCTCCTGCTGCAGCAGTGTCATAAAATATACAAATATACAAAAGCTATTGTTTCCGAATCATTAATTCTCTCGTAATTCTTACACGTTTTCTAGCTCAACCTTTTTATAAATCTCTTTAATTTTATATATTTAAAAATCTACATCTTTACTTACAGAGAGCTTTCTCCACAAGCTTTCTCCAACTTTCACCTCAATACAAAAATTATTTCTCGGCCAAAGATAAAGCTTTCTAGCATATTCAAATTCAATTATTATTTAAAACCAAACCTGTAAGTTATCTTCAGTAAGGTTAAGCTAATAATCTGAAGAATGACCTTCCAATTAATTTAATTATCTTATCTTATCTCTAGTGTCTTCCCTATACATTATACAAGGCCAGCGGGAGTTGTTGAAGTCAACCTGCATTGCAGTTCTTTTTGGAATATTTGACAAAAAAGTGAGATAAATTCAACATTTAAAAAAAAATCTGGAAGTATGGCACCCCCACTAAAGGACTTGGGTTTGCTGAATCCCAGCCGAACAACTTTCTTTATGTGTGACATTCAAGAGAAGTTTCGACCTGCTATGTTGTACTTTGATGAAATTGTTGTCGTCGCTAGGAAAATGGTAAGTACCAGTTTTTCAATAAATTTTTAGATCTCTAAATGATTATTCTGATTATACTACATTTTATACCAATTGTTAAATGGTTCCTGCATTTACGTTACGCATTTGATTAATAACTTTAACGTTCTCACAACTCCAAACTCAAAAAACATTTTTGATGCAGTATGCACAAATATTGTGTCTTCAGAGCAATTATCTTTGTGCTTTGTGCTTTGCCTAAAGTGTAGTCAAAATAAAAATGAGAAAATATGAATTTTATTAAATAAAAAAATTATTAGCTAAAAGTGAATTTAACACGACAACCAACCAGCGTCAACTGAACATTTCACTTTTATAATTATGCAATATTATGTATTAATTTGCATTTATGCAGTAAAAATCAAAAATAAATTGTATTGAAATTAATACATGAAAATAATTACCTTTTCAGTTGCTTTCAATTGAGCACATTGTTTGACACAGTATTTCTTTTATTCTGTATTCTTAAAAATTAAATTATATTTTTTGCCGTCCTCGATACACGATACACGACGATAGCAAAAATTAATTTTAACTTTTCATAATATAAAAATGTTTACTAATTAAGGCTGCAGTTAGGTCCTTATTATATTTAAATTTTCACAGGCTTCACATGCAATAATTAAAATCACAAAAACAGTTGCAATTATCAGTCTTTTACAAGTCTGCATAGAACTACAACTGGTCTGGTTCTGGTGCATTAGAATTATATGAAAAAGTCAACAATTATGAAGAGCATGCATGAAAACCTCATTCAGATGATGCATTATATCGCAGACTTTAGTCTGGTCTTACACATACAAATATGATATTTTTAAGTTTTCGATTTAATTAAGTTAAAATAGCAGTAATACATAAACTGAAAATGAGACCATTGTTAGTTCCAAATTATAAACCCAACTTTAATTCTTCAACAAATATTAACTATAGGGAATTACAAAAAAAAATTATCTTGTTATAAATTGTTACGGTAAATTGGTCTTACATTTTTTAGTTGTAGTCGGAGTTTTTTTAATAACCCTAATCCCTATCTGATTAGAGTTTTGGGCCTACTCTCAATTTAATAATTGGGTTAAATCAAATCTAAGGCTGTATCAACAATGTTCGTGAGTTTTTTTAGGGTCTTAAGGGTACACTTTGTTAAGGATAGGAGCTGGTATATTTTACTGTGAAAGTTTCAAAATGCAGTAGAGAAAGAAAGTTAGTTGCAAAATGTATATGGGGAATATGGTAAATTATAGTGTAGTCTTATAACAACCAAAGCCAGTTTAACCGAAAATGAAATCTCTGTATAATTTGATACAAATTAATTGTGTATGAAAATCACATAGTTTATCAATGAATTTCTTACACGTATAATTTGCAATGGGACGACGGGAGTAAAGCAGGAAGAACTCATAATCCAGCTTTTATGGATTCAAATTAGAAAGTGACCCTTGAGCACCATTAATTCGGGCTAATAGCCGCCCTTTCTGTCCTATCGTTAAATTATTCTCCATTTGTTCAATTTCAATAGATAATATGCAAATTAGGCATTAAAACCTCCTCCTTTCTGTGTAATCCACTAAAGTTTAACTTATTATTTCCTCTAATTTGATTTCCAAAGTAGCTACCATTTAGATTTAGACTTCAGTCTAGAATTTACTTCGACTCTACACCAATTCTCTTCCGTTGAATACAGATTTTATGTTTTGTACAAATGGTCCGTGTCCATTTCAAGTCAAAATTCGAAGGAAGGCCATTTAACCCTTTGGAATTGTTTTTGGTAGCCTAAATGTAATTGCATAAAGTATCGTGGTAGCAGCAATATGAAATTTAATTAGGTCATGACAGACATGAACTTACATATTATACAATATACGAACAATATTTCTTTATACCTAGCTAAAATATAGTAGCCCATACACAGATGTACGTATTGTACATATAACGAGTGTTATATTATAGCAGGTTCTTTTAATTGCATGTGGCCCATGAGGTAGTTGGTAGTTGCGGTTTGACATTTCATTTGCGAAAGAGATCTCTATCTGGGGATCTCTGGGAGTTGAAGTCAGACTTGGAATTAGAATTAGAAGTAAAAGCAACTAGAAGAAAAATGAATTTGGCATTTAGTATATTTAATTCTATTTCATCTACTAGGATATTATTCTAACTATTAACTCTTCTACTATGGTGTAGGGTTAGAGAGGTAACTTGGATATTGGAACAGAGCTTACATATACACATATGAAGTCTAACAATTCATTTTCGGGTAATTTGCATGCAAGTCTTTCCTCCCTGACGACTGTTGCTTTTACTCTGCCGTGATCGTGATAGTCGTCGTGATGGATCAAAATTATTTCCCCGAAGACGGTTCATGCTTCCCATTTATTTTGCTCTACTTTCTCTTTTTACGTTTTTTGACGTCCCTTCCAGCTCCCTATTCCCTACCAACTTACTGTTTTCCTGTACACTATTTTATGTTCAGCATTTAACATGAAACTGTGTAAGGGAATAATGTTGTAGTATTATGTGTGAGTTCGGGGATTGTTTGATGTCCATGTTTTTAAACAGTTGAGAAATGAGATTAGTAAAAACTAAATAAAAGCGTTGTGCTTATTATTAAACTTTTTGAAGTGGAGAACGAAATGCGTCTTATTTTCAGAAGTCACTTTCCGCAGACATGACATACTACATACTACGTTCAGGAGATATTTTGAATCTGAGTAGCCACTTAGGCTTACCCTACGAAGGTAAACTTTGTGTGCAAATTAAGATAAGATTTAACTTTATTTCAGCTTTTAAACATATGCGTCACAAATTCAAATTCAAATTCATTTAATTGAAAAACCATAAGATATCTGAAAATTTTAAAAGGTGTAATTAAATTTTTATATTTTGAGGCATTCAATTTAACGGTCTGTACTCAAACAAGAATTCAAAAACTACATAGCTTTGTGAAGATGGTATTTATGTTCTCGTCACAGAATTTTTATTTCAAGGGCTCATACACTATAGACAATTTATAGTATTTTTTGAAAATTTTACTCTAAACTTTAGTCCAAATAACTTATTTAATTAATTTGTCAAGTCTAGACTTTTAATTAAATTGTTAACTTATATGAAAGTTGGTTCCTACTTCATATAAAGCAAATGCGCAACATAAGTGGTAATCTATAAAATTTTACCATATTCCTTAAACCCCATGAAAAATGTAATTTAAAAATTTTTATGCTTAAAAGTTGTGAATTAAACTTTCTCTCATACGAGATGTAGACTGTAGAAAATAGAATAACGAGCAAGCAGACTTTGGAATCATTGCCAAAAAATTATAAACCAAATAATCCACTTAGGACTACTTAGAAAGTTTGAAGTTTTATTACTTTATACTGCAGTTAATATAACCTGGAATTTCCGGAGAGACACGCAAAGTTTTGGTGAAATTAGAATGTTTCATGATTTAAATTAGTTAATAATTTATTGCATTCCTTGTGTAAACGGTGTAAATAGTAAAGATTCGTGAGAGTTTCTCACATCACATTACAACCAAGTAACACGATTTAGTTTATAGTACACATCTGTTTGCACCCACTTACTCAAAAATCACTGATACTACGACACTATATTTGCTTTAAAACTGCAGGATCGATCGATAATTTTTAAATACGCTGGGTATGCTATACATTAAAGTACCTTACAACCTCACATACATATAAGGTTACCAACAGGTCGAGGAAATTTGAAAGTGTTAACACTTGGAAACAACATCATTAATATTTTCGCTTTGTGAGCTTGTTTGCATAAAAGCATTCATGCAATAGTTGAAAGAATTGGGAATCCAAAACCCTAAGCATCGCAAGTATTATATGGAGAATATTTGCATTTGAATTGATTAAATTAACATGACAAAAAGGGAAAACTGCTGATTATGCTTACTATTACTGCAGATGTGAGACTTTCCACGGTATATCATAGTACCTTTGCCAAAATGCAATTCATAATTTTTGCAATATTCACATTCTCTACCTCTACACATCTACCTATTTCTTATGAATACAAAACACTTATTTGCATGACAAAAGAGAAAGTTGTTAATTGCATATCCGTGTTAAGAGTCGGAGTGTTGCAATAAAGTATTGGTCAACTGAAGAAAACTGCAAGAAAAATTTTCTCTTGGTTGTAAAATATGTTTATGTTTAACTACTTTCGTGCGTTTACTTCCAGTCAAGTCTGCCAAGTAGAGTTTAAACAAATAAAAAAGTGAAAGCGTTTAATGGGCCTTGGATATAATTTAATGCCTTTGTCATGTCATGTCATGCGATACATGCCGTGAACCGAACATGAATAAGAAGGATGGACGAGGAAAAGGAAATCTTAGAATGGTTCGTAGAAACATTTAAGCCTGGAGCCGGAGCTAGTAGGTATTTCTTTCCTTCCGTGTTGATTATTATGTATGCTGTATGGATACTAAAGATTTTATTCCGTTGTTAATGCAAACTATGTACATCTTGCTAGGCTTTGAAATTTGAATCTTATAAAAACTTCCATTTTGTAATGTTGTGTTGCATTGAACGGACATCCACATAATACAGTGGTTTTGAATTCATCAATTGAGAATAATAGAATGCAACAATTTTTGCACGTTTGGTTTGATTACGAAATTACAATAATTACACCATTTTAAACCTTATGTTTATTTAACTAAAGTTTGATTGAACAATCAGGATAATTTAGTATTTGAAAAAATACAATTAGACTATTAACAATGTAAGACAATTCAAATGAATTATGCTCAAAATTACCTGTATAATTAAGCCAAAAAAGTTTAACGCATTCATCAGTTTTCAGGTTTTTTCGTTAAATTCTGATTTTCAAAACATCTAACTACGGCCTAGTATGAAATTAAGTTGCTCAAGGGATGACTGATTGGAGGATTTTAAGGAGTAGAAAATATTAACTGTCACCACGAAATAAGACTGTTCCAAATTTAAAATCTGCCCTGATTTTTCAACTTATTTTCTCTTACCTACTACCTTATCTCAATGCACTGTTTCTGCTTTCTAAAGTTTAATTTCATTCTTGCATAATTATCTTCAGGATAATAACCATAACATACGATAAGCGTTTCCCTGTAGAGCTAACTTTCAGTAGGCCTAAAGCCAAGAACTCTGCCTTCTCACAATTACAATTTTACAAACAGCATTTGCCCTGACCTAAAATGTACTTCTGGGAGAACAACTTTGTACAATTTACATATTTTATCCTCTTTCGAAAAGTTCCCTGCATGTGAATGTTTCTATAAAAAATAAACTTTCAAATTGGTTAGGATAATATGGCAATTAGCAATAAAATAAATTCCTTAGAGGAAAAACAGAAAGCTTGGACAGAATCCTGTTTACTAGAAAAATTACGATGATTGTATTAGACGAGATTTTTACAAAGATTTTTCGTTCTCATCCCATCCTACGCCGATTTTATCTCTAGGAAGATTTCAAATTAAAGAAAATGAGTAAACAAAACCTGGAAACTGGAAACGAATCAAGATTTCGTAATTTATTTTATTGTTATGTTTCTCTAGTCCTATTGTTCATTTCATTACTCCGTCGTTTTTTCCATTGCTTTCACTACATTTACAACTTCCACCATAACTTACTTTCAATCCTTTCTATTAAGTTTTCAACTTGTAATAATAAAATCACAATAACTGTGAAACAACTATACAAATAGTTTCTTTGTTTGCTGTACTAATTACTCTGTTTGGATGCTCGTTGTACTAATTATTCTCAGCGGAATTAGACAATGGATTAAATAGGATATACATTTTTATTAGAAATTAAGGATAAAAATTGTTTCATTGTTGTATTATCATAAGCTCAAAATTATTTTGACGTTTTAACGTAGTAGTTTTTATTCACACTTTGTATCTTTAAATTAAGAATTTTGTTAGTTTGTTTAATTAAAAATTTTATCTCCATCCATACTTCTAAGATTTGATGATACTTTTTACGAGTATTTCGTACAGTTTAATGTCATGCATTGAACATTTGCCTTAGAGTAGGTAGATTAGGTTGACTTTCTCTCGGTAGATATCTTTTTGACTTGGTGCCAATTTACCAATCCATGTCCTTGCCTCAAAAGTTTAGAAATATATAGTAGAACTAGTGGTCGTACATAACTATCTTAAGAAACTTCAAGTTAAATAGTAACTTTGTTATGGTCTTGTATATATAAGTAAGTATTGGACAGTGCCAAGAACCTACGATGGTATGCAATTTTTTTGGAGAAAGTAAGATAGGTCTTTGAATACAGAATCATAATGGGAGAGAAAAAGCAGCGGAATTTTCTTGTAGAACACTTAAATCGACTCGGAATTTTTTGCTTGAAACTGCTTGGTTTTTTCCATTCTGTAGCAAAAAAAGCTACAGAAAATGTTAAGTCTCTTTTTAGAGCTGAAGGAGCATTAGGAGGACACGAGAATGAGAAAAGGCTTGAGATGTAAAGGGCATTTTGGAGTAAGGACAAAGCATATGCAGTCTCTTTGTACAGAGTAATATACTAGAGTAAGAATTTTATTTGTATTTATTTTACGCTACTCCATCCTGCATGACTTCTTTCTAAATTGTCTTAGTCCTCTTGTCTTGAATTGTACTCTGATCGTATCTAAAGTGTACTGACTTTTACTACTAAACCTAGACTATATAATGATTGTATGATTTCAGTAGTTTCAAATTTTTAGGGTATTCAATTATTCTTTTGGAATAGAATAGAATAAATGGAAATGTTTGAAGAGGATACTTACTATAGTATAGATGAGGATACTTTATACTTATTATACTACATTAATAAACTAAAAAGGGTACTGATTTTTTATTTAATCTTCAAGAAGCCTATCGATTTGGCTAATGTAAAGGTGAATTGTGCTAATATACATAATAATCAACCTTTGACTATTCAATGTCAAACTATTTGATCTAATCATGCTAAGCATGAAGTCAATATATTTATAAACCTTTCAGTAGTAAATTTAACGATGAATAAATTGCATGAAATCTTGAAGACAAGAATGATCCAGCCAGCAAACATTTTGTAACTCTCATCACATCCGCATCTATTTGAAGCTATTGTAGAGTCTAAAAAAACAGAGTCCTAAAAAAAGAATTTTCGAAATGTTGCAATTTCACCATATTGTCTCAAAATTACAATCCTATGAGATCACATATGGCTCCTTTACATCTACGACGACTTTAACCATCTTCATTTTCCATCAGTATTCAATTCAGATAGAACGACCACAGAAGACCAAATGGCAATTTACCCATCAACCCGCTTCCTTTGTTCTGTGAAATTAGACGATCTGCTGACCGAATTGAAATAATGAAACAAAAGTTTGATGGTGGTTTTGGGAGACTACTTTTTTCTACAAAAATAAGTCTGTTACTAGATAGTTTGCTGATGATGGCGAATGAGGCAGATTTTCGATCTCATGTCTCCTTTTGTAACTTCTGATAAATTAGTTGAATAGACACCCGTACATTTAGTTTTACTTCATTTTGTAAATTTTTGTTGAAGTCGGGGTTGGCCAACTTGGTTAAAGTGCTTTGCGAGACAAATTAAGTAATTGTTTTGTTCACAAGTATTATATAGCTATAGTCTTTTGCCGAGTTATAGAATTAACTAGTTAGGTACCACTTCATTCGAAAATTGGAGATGTTTCCAGACGATAGGATTGAAATAGTTTAGAAAGACAGATATATGTAGGTGTATTCGTTAGGATAAGGGCTGCTTCTCCAATTAAAATTGTCGATTCCCTCAGAGCATTTTCTGTCCTAGCAATGAGAAGCTTCAGTTTGTAGTAGAATCTTTTTGAATGTATTGTCCAGAAGTTCAAGAAACAAATGTCTTTATAGATATAAAATAAATAAATACTTGTGGAATACAAAATTCAATGAATGAATGAATAATATGTAAACTTTTGCGAGAAATATGAACAAGGAAATTTTTGAAAACTCAAGGGTAATATGCTTGTGGTAAAAAAAGTACAAGAGAGAGACACAATCAAATGTTTCCATTTGTACCATTCCAGTACTAGTCTGATACCAAAGATGCGAAAATCAAAGACATTTTGTTGATGATGCTAAAAATATTGATATAAAGTAATATATACTTTAGTGAGATGAAACAGACATTTTTTCGGAGCAAGAAATGTAAAATAAAGAAGTCTGGAACTATTGTCAATTCACTACCGCCACTGGCTAAAGAAAACTTCCAGTCATGATAATAATTCAATTAGGTAGACCTTCATCTTATTGTATTTAAACGTATGGTATGAACTTGTCTGGTTGTCTGTAAAAGTGAAATAAAATAACCTTTGGGGAAATGAAATAAAAAATTCAGCCTTAAAAATTAGTTTTTTTTAAATTTCACATTTTTAAAAGGCATCAATTTCAAGGAAACAAAAGAATAATAAAAATGATATCCATATAATATAAAAATAAAAAAGGAAAGGACTTGTGGTGAAAATTGCCGTGTTCTCTGAAAAAACTTAGCGAAAGCTTAGTTAAAAATCTGTAAATGGTAAAAAGCGAAAACTAAATATAATTTTGATTGAATATCCTTTCCAAAATGCGAGAACATTTAGTATTGTGTATTTTTTAATCATAATTTCGTTCATACATCTAGTCAGTATATACTGAGTGATCGTGGTAATTCTTTTTATCTTATAGAAAGCATTTAGTTAAATTCGATTATCTTTACAAATTTCAAAATCCAGTATTCCGTCGAATCAATTTCACATCTGCCACATGCCACTCCAATTCCAAATAGAGTCCAATCCCAAACCAATTTAGAATTTTGTCTAGATTCGTTATCACCTGGCTAGATAGATGTGCATTCAAATGGTTGAGCTGAGTTGAATTTTGACCATGTAGAACTATAGACAAGCAGTCTTAGATTTACAAAATAAAATCAGATCAGGTCTGCAAAATCCAAGAACTCTCTGAATACAAACGAAAAAAGTACAATCTAGCTTTGTACACATTGCAATAGCTTTCTTGTTTCTGCTTTTTTATCGTCGAGTAGTTTGCTATAGCTCAAGAGGAGCACGACGGAAAGAATAAGTAAGTAGATAGAGGCAATCTTTGCCACAAGAAATAATAAATGGAAAAGAACAATAGAACAGAGAATACATTGTAGCTTCCTTCTACTTCTACCACTATCTGATCTAGTTCTAATATTATTTAACATTACATATAAGGTTTTACATTTTATATATATTTGCAGAAAAGAAAGTAGAACACAACATTTGAATTCATTAGAAAATAAGATAATATGTTTTTGCAGTTGTTGGCAATTTTTATTTTCTCCAAGTCTGGGTTTGTCTTTGTCTCCCACCCACATGCCATGTTCGACTGGGTACTCATCTTCAGTCTGTAAATATATCTTTGTACTAAAAAGGATGAAAATGATGAGATGAGAAATGCATAAAATAGATTCAGATGTTATAATACGAGTGGTTTTTTATCATAATATGAGTATGAATTTCTAGACTTTGTAAAGAATGTTAAATAAATCTGCAGTAGAGCATATATTTTTCGGTACGTGTAGAGACAAAAGTAAATACCAAAATCATATTATTATGCAGATCAGAGGATACAATGAAGGCTATTGTTGTGTAAACAAGTATATTTCTACTCAAATAAACTAGCTAGACAATAACTTCCTGTCTTACCGCGAGTGCCTTTGGGCTGCATTATTGGTTTTGTTGTTAAATGTGTACTTGCGATTACCTGGTCAACTCAATTTGAGCTTATCAGCCTGATAAGCTCAAAATGAGTTGTCCTGTATTTAGCGAAGGATGTTAAATAAAACTGTTTTGAGATTTGTAAAAAAAATGTTTATTAAGTAGTGGAACACTACTTTATGAAAATGGTCTGTCTGTCCGTCCGTCCGTTCCACCGATAACTTTCGAACGCTTCGAGATATTCCGGCGCGATTTTTTGCGCTGGATTCAGTATTTTTCAAGGACGGTTGGTATTGAAAATCAGCGCGCAGCGCTTATAAGCACTCTGGAGCGTAACATTCAAAAAAATCATGTGATACATCATTTTATATCTAAAAAACGTCAAAAATTTAACATTGATAATTGTTTTTATCATTAAAGCTCAGTAAGGTCACAAAAAGAGGTCAAAAGTCAAAAATGGTCATTTTTCACTTTTGATATATTTGGATAGGGTTTGATGAATTCATCAAAATGAGT
>JAQFZZ010001364.1:0-11489 GCA_034696405.1 Isotoma caerulea
AATTTATTTGTATTGCTTTCTGTCAGAAGAGTAATCAAATCATCAATTAATTAAGAAATTTCGGTCTAAAAGAGTGTCACAACTGTAATTATTTTCAAAGCGAGTTAATGCACAAGCAATTTTTTCGTATTAAATTGCTGTCAAATACTAACACCACAATCTGAATAGGATGAAGTAACGTTGTTCATATAAACGAAGACATTAATAGTGAAAAGGACTTAATAGAGCTAGAGCCTGGGTGTTTTTTATTATTCGTCTGGTAATAAGAAGTTGGGTTGGTTTTGTTTGTTTAAGCTTATTGCTTCATAAATGAACACTATATCTGTGTCATTTTCACATTTCTTTCTTCGTCAGTTAGCTTAATGGACATTTTTACTTTGCCAAAAACAGTAAAGGACTTAAACGAGTTGTGAAGTGAGCTCAAATACATGTAAAAGTCTTTTTTATCTAAAAATCTATAAATGCTCTGTCCTACACTATATCATACCTACGTACGTATGTCAGGCTCTTTTATTCATTTGAAAACAGAAACCCAAAGCAAGAGAGAGTCTTATTTGGGAGTGAAATGGAATTTTGTTGAAAAGTATAAAAGAGCTAACTAAAACTACATAATATTATTTTAGAGTTTTTCTTCAGCTCATAAGTACATTGAACATTTAGTTACATGTCTATATTCAGCAAACTTCCTGAGTTCCATGTGTACACTTTGGATATGAATGTGCGGAAGGGTTGAACCTCGATAAAAAGTTTCTTTCAAATTCATGTCGTTCAGTTTTAGCAAAAAGTCTCTGATATAGGTGCACATATTATACACTAGATATGCATTTGCATGCATGCATAGAAACACATTGTTAAAGTCTCATGTTTTCATCATAAATTTGCTTAATAGGACCCAACTATAAAAGACATGTAGATCAAGCACGCGAATCCAGGAGGGGCGGTTCACTGATTAGTGCTACTGACTCTACTAGTACTGCTGAGCTGAAGTATTTGACTCTATTTGTTTGTTCTTGTATAAGGATTGTGTTTGTAAGCCCTTTACTTAAATAGTGGACTGAACACGATGGCAGGATACACACGACCAGCACATAACAACATCAACGCATAATATACAACAAAATATAGAAAAATACCTCAATGACCCGTTCGAGAAACATGTGTCTATAATGTACTGCAAATACAAACATAAAAGTAGCACGGAGCAGATCAGAGCAATTCAATTATGTCGACAACATGCACGATTTAATAACTCAGGCTAGAATGAGGAAAAAAGTAAGAAAAAAAACTAGTCACCTCTCCCCGTTATATTCATTCAGCCATCGTCAGACTAATAAAGGTCGTTATTTAGTATTTAAGACATAAGCACACACACCTTTTTATGCATTATATGTACACGACATTAAGTTAAAATTGCTGGCGAAAACAAGAAGTTTTATGCAAGTCAGGGAGTAGGCAAGCTAGTAGCATAATAATAAGGGTAACAATGACATGATGATGGGCAAATTTGATAAGAGACTGATTGCTTGGCAGGCGGGCAGGTAGATAGACTGGAGTACAAGTACACAGGTATATATGCCAAGAGGAAAATCACTCGTGTCACTTGATGTTATCGAATTCCATCTGGAACCCTCGGGTCACTTTTTACGATGAATACGTTATTCTCTGTAGTACACTGTGGAATTGCAATTGTCCTTGCTATAGTACTTTCTTTCATCTAGTCTTTTCAGTTTGGCTTGTTATTTTGGTTTGCAATTTTGGGACTCTTCAGTCTCGATGAAAGCATCCAGAAAAAAATAAATAAAACTGCACGTACTTTTTTTGCTTCAGTCTACTTTAGCATGTGTTAAAATGTGAATTTATTAAACTCGGTGAATTTGTCTCCTTGAGCCTTTGATAATTTTGCAAATTTATTTTAAAATTGTCATCATACCCCACCGACTTCCATAAAGAGATGACACAATTCTGTCTAAAATGAACAGTGCATGTGTCAAGTGCAAAAAACTTCTGAATTGTGGCAACGACTAAGAAATATATTTTAATCTATGATTGAATTATGTAGCTCCTCCAGTCACTGGGCAAGTTCAGGCTTTCAGTCAAAACATTTGAATTTCTCAAAGACGACCTTGAAGGCTGCAGCTGAACCAGAAACTGCACCGTTAAATATTTTACCATTCTAAATCGCTAAACCAATGTTGAAGTCTTTGGTAGATGCAAAGCTTTTACTCTCTAGAATCTAGAAGAATAGCTGAAGTCACTACAGTATTAAAGGTAGATGAGATGGGGGAAAGGGTGAGTGAAGAAGGTAAAGAAATCCGATAAAAGTGCCACATGTGCAGTGTGGGCAACTTGAGCTCTATCCTTTTCCTGTTAAAAGTCTTATCATCTTAACTTAAGGAATTACATACCTATTATCTCTCTCCAGTAAGAAGAAGATATACATAGAAAAGACTCACTTTACTCTCTTGATCTTTCCCATTCTTGACTGCTAAAGAGTTTTCCTAAGAGAAGGGACAAGAACTGACTAAAATCTCTCTTAAGGTTAAATATAGAAAGAAAGTACCTTTTTACTTTTTGGACTTGCATTGAAGTCAGGGTGGTGGAAGGATGACAACTGTTAAAAATGACAACAACTGGACTGGACTTGGCCTGAATTGCTTTCCTTGGTACTAAGTTCTAACTAGTTTGTACCTTATGTCATGTCTAAGGTAAGGAAGGAAAAGTAGTAGAAGCACTTAGAATTTATACTTAATATTAGTTAGTCCATGTAAAAGTATCTCATGGTACATCCTACAGTTGATACTTACACTGTACTATTACTCGTTCACTTTTCACAGATTGCTTCGTCCGAAGTGTTTCTTGAACAAATATTTTAAGAAGACTTTCTCCTCTCTGTGTAATAGTTAGATAGAAGAAGTGAAAGTAACAAAAGTCAGGAGACCAGGGCAATCAAGTGGAGCACCCAAACGATATATAGTTCTAAAACTCAAAAGGGTTTCTAAAACTTTAACTTTACTGTGAAATGTAGATAGAAATGGAAACGTAAAGTCAAGCAAAAGTTAGTAATTATAAAGGGTCATCCAAAGACTACTACAATCATTACCAATACGGTTCAATACTTTAATTCATTATTCACATAATTATTTTAATATCTATAATAGCTTTAAGTATTAGGTGAGAATAAAATCTACTTTGCAAACAGAATTTCTAAAAAGGAATGTACGGTATGGCATTTACTAGCCCAAGTTTTAAAGTATTATCCTCATATATTTCTCATAATGTATGAATGTGTGCACGTTCCTTTCGTAGAGTGCAGGATATGGTAGAGAGTAATAATTCCAGATCTATACTTGATACCATATCATGAGTATAATATAATGTAAAATGTTGTAGAGAGGTCTTAAATGGCCCAGCCTAGAATGTATGTAGTTGTAGTTTGTAGTAATAAACGTATATAATGTCTAGAGGAGATTCAAAAGCGTCAAGTATCATGATGAAGAATCAAGTGAAAGTAAAATGCAATGCAAAGGGTCCACCAAAGACCAAACCAAGAGTCCAAGCCAATAAAAGCAAACACTTTCAAAAGAGCGAATGAATACAAGTGAGACATTCTGTTCCTCTTTTCCTGTGTGTGAAAGTGAAAGTGATATTTTCCTGGTTGGATGGAAGAGTAAGTTTGCAACTCGTGCATCAACTAAACCAAACTATATAAAGTGACTTGACTGTAGTAGTAAACTTATTACTACAGATTGTAATGTAAAATGTAATGTGAACTAACAAATGCATAATACTACTAACTAGACTACAATACTGCTGCTGCATTCTTCGAAACTCTAGTATTTCTCTTGACTGTCTATAATATAAAGCATAGAAGAACTAAAGACGGAAAGGCAAAGCACAAGAGTCAGTGTGTAGGCCTAGCAGGCCCAGGACAAAGTCATTGTATGTAAGTGAGCTTTGTCTAGTAGTTTCACTCAAGTTGGGTAAAGACTAGTGACCCAACTATTGTGTCGTATTCAACAGTAGTCAGTTGAAGCATAAGCTTAAGGCTCTCCTCCGAGTGAATTTAGTTATCACAATTTTGCAAGTTAGTTGGAATAAGTAGACAGCTGGCGTGAAATAAGGCTGTGGTTTAAAAGCCTCGTGTATATAATATTATAATAAGAGAAAGATGAGAGAGTCTCTGCTTAGCCTGCCTGGGCCTGTGTCCCTTTTCTTAGTTTTTACTTTTAGCGGAATGGAATATCACACGGATGGAATCTCGTGTTAAAAAGAGAGAGAGAGAGAGAGAGACTTGTAGGACCAGAAGAACTACTACAAGGATGAGTGGCTTGGTTGGTTCACCAACTAGGAATTTCACCAAGGAACACGCAAAACTATGCCCCTTGTTCTATTCTCCTAGAATAAAGAAATACTCTTTGGCTATTAGATTTGCTCGGTGTAGAGAGATATTTTGGGTGGGTGGTGGTAGTTGAGGTACTGTGGTGGTGGCATGGTACTTGGATTGGTTCTGGGACTACTCAAACTACTCACTCACTCTTTAGTAGTCTGAGGTTCAGGAAGGAAAGGGGAAAAATAAATGCAATGCAATGTTGAATATTGGAGAAAGTCTCTGATACAATGGTAGTAGAGTAGTGGAGGCACTACAACTACTGTAAACTAAACTAAACTATGTCTATGCCATCCCATGATGTGTTGGTTGGCCTGGCCTGGTCTGGCTTGGCTTGGCTTATCATCCTTCTATATATATAAATATATTGTATAAGTGTAATATTATAAATATACATATATATGTCTATTATATGATAGCTCAGTGTTTCGAGTTTCAACTTCGACTCATGCCATCATGCCGCCTCGATTTTACGACGCCTGTAGTATTCTTTACGACCGAGTTGGGATGCTTCTCTGTAGACCGATTATAATTTGCTTTCGCCTCCTCCTCCTTCTTTTCTCTTATTCAACGAATCTACTACACAACTTTCTCACTCTTTCTCTCCTTTTCCGTTCATGATTGATTAGATCTGTGAGTAGGTAGTGCAAGTGCAACTCCTATACAGTAAGTAAGTATTGTCCTCAACGACTCAACACATGAGAACTCTAGAAAGCAAACAACAACAAAAGTATATAGAGTGCGTTCAGTCAGAGAAAAAGTCTATTATTAGATTATACTTTATGTAAAGGTGGTGACAGACAGAGAGCATTGAGAATGTGTCAGGAGTATCGTTTAAGGTCTGGTTGGAGTAGTTGAACCTAAATTCCTCTTTTTATCCTTAAAATCTGTCAACGAGACGAGACATAATTTTGTCCGGAAGGAGCTCATTCGATTTTGATCACCAATTTCATGTGACCGTGACCAATTTATTTCTCTTCACACTTGTTACCCTGCTTTCTTTCCTTTTTCATTTCTTTATCCTTTTTATGGCTCAATGTTTTCTTCCCTTTTTGGTCCTTTCATATTTTTATCATGATTTCATTTCACCCTTTAGTTTAGAAAGCTACAACATCCCAACCGGGCTATCAAAACACCAGCAGGTATCTTACATACCTCTCCAGTGTTTTAGATACTTATATAATCGTTATAGGAATGTGTATAAAATAATATTCTAAAATAAAATAAAAGTTGAATTTGACTAGGAGGCTCTTTTCAATAGTCAATTCTTCATGGCTTCCAAATTTGATAGAAAGGAATTGAGTAAGTTGAGCTTAAAAGCTAGGACTCTTTCTCTTTGGCAAGAGCTGGTAGGACGCTTGAAGCAAGTTCGATCATCTTGGTAAAAGAAGTATCGCTTCGTACTTTGCTTTTCCCCTTTGCAGTTCTTGGTCGTTCTAAGGAGCCATCACAGTTGATTTTAGCACAGGTCGGTGGAATAAAGGCTGAACACGGAGAATCCATTATGTGCAGAGATCGATGAGACACGCTTCAAAGGCTTAAGCTTTGCATACTCCATATATCCAAGGTAGTAAGACTTGTATAAAGAAAAGAAGCAACAAAGTGGCTTGGTTTTATATCATTACCTACCAATACCAATACATCGTATGGTACAACCCCGTGGTTCGTATACATATTTACCTCACTTTATACAAACTTATTAGATAGATAAGGCTCACAACTTTAGTTTAGTGCAATTTAGCCATGGCCACATTCAAAAGAGAAAAGTAAGGAGGTTGGGAAAAAGAAACAAGTGCATAGGAAAAGGAATAAAAAGTAGAGAAGCTATAAAAGAAATCCAAAGTACCTTAGGCTTGTAAGTGCGTTGAATATGTGTATTTGTATTTTTCTCCATATGGAAAGGAAAAGTTATATTAAAATAGAAATTGGTAAACCGTTCCAAACAATATATGAGACTATGTAGTGCTATATTTATCTTTACTTAATTATGCATTAAATATCGGTGTGAAGAGAAACGTAATATCATTAGAAAGTATCTGAGTCGGATGTAGGTATGTGGTTTCCAAGTTGATTGGCAGCTCCGGCAGGGAATCATGATGAAATTAAAGGAAAAGTTTCAACCGTCGTTGATATTCAGTCAGTCTCATTACCCTATCTTACCTTTTCCAATTTTACTACCTGGCTAGGTTTGACCCTAATTAGACGAAACTGTTTACTGCTCCCACTAGTACTTAAAGACAAAGGCGCAATCCATTCCTAAACTCATTCAGTTTCCTATTACACAATAAAATAACAAAATGCATTTTAAATTCGCTCAAGGTACGTAACCTCTCGTGAAGGCAGGTGAGAAACTGTCATAAAACTTCTCCGGTAGGAGTGTAATTATCCATTTTGCTACTTACAAGAGGATTTGGAGCAGAGGAACATAACATTAATATCAAAAGTGGAGTTGATTATTAAGACCCCCCGTTTAGAGACGTCGAGCGTCTGTCAGTTACACAGTTAAGTCACTTTGCTACCAAATAATAACTACTCGCTCAATATATTTCTAACTAATGGGCTACTAAGGTACAACTCTACGACCCCACGGGTACCGACCAGAACCACCAAGCCAAACCAAGCAAGCTACCAACTGAATGTCGAATTCAAATCAAATTTTAAATGCTGGAAGCTCTTCTTTTTTACTGCTCCAATTCTCGTACCTGGCCTACTCCTTAGGCTATTTCACTACTAATAGCTATTTTATATTTTATATGCATGCATCAAAATCCTTTTTATAAACGGAATAACTTTACACCGAGGTTTTGTACTCAAGTGTTCAATGTATGTAATACAAGAAAATATTAAACACCACTTTGAATATGCTAACAGCTTCTTCGAAGGTAATTTAAAATATATGCATATCAGATTTACAGTCAATTCGTGACTACATTAGTCGTTCTTTTTCTACTGTTAATGCATTTCAAAATTTTAATTTATTAACTGATCCTGTATAACTTCATATCTCATCTGATTTCGATCTTAAAAAGTTTTAATGCCAAACTCAAATCCAGTAAAAAAAAGTTGGAGATTACACCTAGACCTTCCCTTCTGAATTTTCTATCCCTTACTGAATTGACTTGACAGACAGTTCCTCGTAAGTTACCCGCTACATGGATCTTGGTAAACTTATGTTGTACAATGGATTCAATTTGTAATTGTGCATTTTATAAAGCTCCTCTGACTGAAGTGGTAAACCAAACCAAACCGATCCATTGGATCCAATCCACTAGTAAAATATTATTAAATTATGGTATAATAGTACACCAGGAACTTTTTAAGTGCTGCTGCAACTAGTTGTAAGCTGGTGAATAAAATAAGTTAAACGCTGCATTTGACTGTTGCTACATAGAAGTTTGATCACTAAAAACTTTTCTTTCTACTTCTTGTTTTTTTCTGTTTTTTAAACATCATCCCAGGTTTTTGTAAGACAAGCTAGGCAGGGTTTGGGCTCTCCAACTCACGACTTTACTTCACGAACTTGCCTTCTTAACAGCATCAAGATCAAACACCATTCACCATTATTTTATTTTATTTGATTCAAAAAAGCAATGCAACTGTAAGAAAGAACAGATTGTACGTACTTTGAGTTCAAGCAAGAAAAGAAGGAAGTTATAACAAGAGGAGAATGATTTAACTTTACTTCTTGACTTAAAACTTTTAAGCCTCTATCTATGCAAGTTTTAAACAAATGGTTAAAAAATTAATACAAACTTAAGCAATACATAATGTGTAAGCCAAGCTAACCTACCTTAATTTCACTATAGTATTCATTGCCAATTGTGAGGTAAAAATTGCAAAAAAATCTGACGCATAAAAATGAGTTATTAAATGCTCAAAAGTCAGATCTACCACGGAGATATTTTACCTTTTTAATGAAAAGCATTACTTTCAATCCTCTAATAGCTGGCTCATATTTGAAAGAATCTGCTTTTCAAAAATAATTGGATTTGAGAACTGCTGATCTCGTCATTGTGTCCGTGTCACGGAATCCCGGTTCCTTAAAAAAAGAAGATAAGTGAAAGAAAAATCTATTTTTCAATTGACTATCACAGGAATTCTACAGTCCTGAGTCCTATCATCTGTAAAAGACTGAGTCGAGTACAGTGTCCCCCCCGTCCATCCATTTAACCAATTGAAATGATAATAATAATGTAAGAAAGAGAGAGAGACCTGAAATAACAACAAATAAAGACGCCGAGACAAAAAAAGAAAAATATAAGATGAGAGATGAATATGAAGATGATTCCCCAGTTGGGACTTTGCATGGCCAAGGCACGCGTGCCTTTATTCTATTCAAATTTCGAGTACACATCATTTCTTTATTATCATATACTTACCTGCTTATTTTTATACTTGCATTGTTATATTATGCATTACTATTGTTTTGTATGCATTCATTGTTCTCCCAAGATACCTTTAATATTATCTATACATCTAGTAGGATTTCCACCTCCACCACCTTAAATTAGTTTACTTTGCAGAGTCGCTGTTGCTCCAGTTTTGAAATATTCTTGTTTATTTTTGAGCTTTGTCCCAACGCTAGAGTTGGATATGGAATTAAGTTGAGTCTGGTCTGGCTGGCTGCCGTGCCATTATTATTATTCTTATGATTATTCTTCTGCTTATTCTTCTCAGTTCTTACCATTCCATTTCATTTGAGTACAATAGCTCCCTCAGAAACCTCCATTCCATCTCATCTCTATAAGATACTCATAATAATAGCAATAACTATGCTGGATGGAAGTAGCACCGTCCTATTATGGGACGGGGTAAGGTGTATGCCTTGTGATATTTTCCATTTGTACATTTCCCATCGGACTACCATCATCATCATTCTGTTTTTGAATATATTTTATTTACCTCTTGTAAGATCCTCTAAGAATTAGGTACAGTGGTAAGTAGGTAAGGGATGAATGAATGGATGGTACAGTAAGTAGATATAGTAGGAACAATTTCTTAAATCTTTTACCTCAGATGTTCGCTTTGTTGCTACTTGCTACCTTTTGTTCAAGAAATGAAGATCAACTCCAAAGGAGAAAAAGGAAAGAACTGATAATAATATATTATAATATACACTTCGGGTGTAATTTCATAATCCATGAGAATAAGAGAGACCACAAAGATCAACAGATAATGTTGGTCATGGATCTCAACAATCGCACCTGTCTCACGTTAAAAGAGACTTCCCGTAGGTTCATTCCCTTTCTTAATTTCCATTCCTTTGGTCTTACAATTTAAGTTCTTATTTAAGTGCTCTTCATATTTCGCTTGCTATTCTTATCTATCTTTTACTTTTCTTCCATCACGATGCAACAATGAATGCAAGAAGTGTTAGTCAGGCATCAAAAAGGAAGGAAATTATCATCTTTGGAATTTCTTCGAAGAGAATGAAGTATGACAAGGAGGGAAAAAAGGGGACAATGCAATCAGACTCGATTAGTTTTCTTTGAATTAAAAATAAAACATGAGAAATACCAGACGAGAAGACAGTTACGAGAGTATTTCCGCTATGATAATAATTTAAATGCAGGGATGGGAATTATTTTACCTCTAATTCTGTAAGCAAAAAAATATTTTTACGCAAAGAATAAGCTAAATAGGCAGGCAGGAAGTTGCAGGGCTAAAAATGTGATAAGGTAGAACAGTACAGGAGATTGTGGTTAGGTTTGGTTAGTTTAGATTGGATGGGAATTGGAAGATGAGATGTTTAAATATTAGAGATAGAAAATCTTGATAGTAATGAAAGTGTAATTTTGTCCGTGTTCCATTGTCAACCGAAGTGAGCTAGTGCACGTAGAAAATAGAATGCATCTAAATATAGGCTTTTGAGTGAGACTTTTGCTATTTAGGATGGAAGTAATCTAATATTAAAATCCTGTCGTGTTGTACTTCTCTACCCACTGCTGATTGTAAACAAAAGAGTCCATCCACATCCAGTCTAATGATAATAATAATAATAATGTAATTCAAATTTAGATCATAAATTGATCTTTTCCATTACAGACGATTTCCCATTATCCTAATCTCTTATTAGACACGGTACCCTCCTGAGTTGGCAGGATTAAATTTGTATTATGTAATGTGTTTTATTACAATATGAGATTTTAGACGATGATACGATACACCTCACCCCAATCTGCATCTATACAAGAATATAAACATTATATAATAAATATGACCATCCTACATCCTACAACCTACCCATCCTGTAATGATATGATTCGGTTGAATTCTATTCCTGGGCTGATCTAACATTATTATCTTTTTCTATACCATGAAATTAGTCCGTGTCGTGAAATCCATTTGATTTGAATAGTTTTTGTCCACGTTGAGCATTTCGAACAAAAGACGAATGGAAGAACGAGGTCATCGCGAATGCAACGTCGAGGGGAGGAACGCAACGTGTCGCAAATGTTATGACTAGAGTGATCATACTGGTACGAAGGTAGGGACTACTGGTACTTTTAAAACGGGTGCTGTATGCAGACTGGTTGGTTCATTGTGTCATATCACAGTGAATGTCATGAATTTCTTGGTTTTTTTATAAATGTCTCGGTGTGACCATTACTCGGATCTATAAGATACATAATGGCAGTCAGTGCATAAAGAAATAGGCTATACATAGGAAGACATAAAGTAGGTCTCCTGTGAAGGCACTTGTAAATCTCCAGTAGACACAGCCGGAGTTCCAACTCCTTTTCGGTCATCCATCCACTTACACCATTACTGTCCAACAGTTTTTTGACAAGAATTATGACACTGAAATCTCCAGAGCTTCTTGAATATTATACGAAGAAGAAGACCGTACTCACTCTTCCAACTCTCCCTTGCATACCTTCACCTCTACCACAGTATTTATAAATTACCCTACTTTTCTCTACAGTTGTTGCACATGTCTCATCCCTCAGTAATATTCTATCCAGCTTTAGTAGCACAATCGGTCATTGCATCGTTCTATACAATAGGGATGAATATCTTACACAGATTTTTGATACAAAATATTCATTTTTTAGAAAGAGAAAGAAAGAAAAGGAAAAGAGTCAGTAGTAGATAAAAATAA
>JAQFZZ010001365.1:0-11484 GCA_034696405.1 Isotoma caerulea
TACCCCAAAATACTTATCTACCTATTTATTAATTTTAAAAATTAACTCCTCATGGGACTTTAAATCGCATTTTAGGAGTGTGTCACTTTACAATCAATCACACACGATACAATTAAATATTTAAGGCTTCGTTTTCATATGTCCATGAAGTTGTGTTTTGATGTCCTCTACAGTGTTCTACTTCGTGCAGTTCTCCCATTGGAAAATCCAAGATTGACGTCATTAATTTTTCCTACTTTTAGTTTGCAATAGAAGTACAACTTAAATGAAAATTAACTCCATGAAGTCTTTTTCAGCTATAAGAACAATTTTTAACTTCTAAACGAATTCAACAATCAAAATTTAATAACTCGAAACAATTTGGGGCTCGTACACTGGTTATTTTAAACAAATATTTTTTTACATCACCATCGGTTTACAGTACAGCGACAAAAATCAAAAATGTACGCAAAAATTTTAATATTTATTTTACTCTTCCATCCAAAGCCCAATTTGGCAACTTCTGAAAACAATTTTGACAATTGGAGTCCCATCGACCTAACAATCTTTGGAGATTGTACAATTCACTTGAAGCTCTTCACCAAATCCGTCAACTACCTCGACATGGCTGAGCAAATCATTCATACAAATAGGAAGGCAAAACATACAGTTTACGGGTTAAACGACACTTTAACTCTATTAGAGTTGCAACAACGCTGGTTAAGGACAAAATCATGTCCTGTGGTAAACAACGTTTACGAACAATGCGCCCTCCATGTCATAATCCGCGGTGAACTCAACGACATGGAATTTCAATATCACCTATTTCAGTACATAAAATTTCACGAACCAATCTTGTTAAATGGGTCTCGGCAAAATTTAAATTTCGAGGTTTTTTTTTCTGGAGACAAAAAGTCATAGAGTAAAAGTAGAGGGAGATTGTAACGAGGTGGATTTTGGAGCTGACAAGAAAAACTTTTTAGGGCGTGTCATTTTCGGAAATTGAATTTAAAAAAAGGGATAAAGTAATTTAAAAAATCAGAGGTACAATAACTAATAAAATAAAGGTAATGGTTTTTAATGAAAAGCATTTAAAATGTTTAAAAAGTTGATTTTGCTGTGAAAAAAAAGGATTTAAAAAAGATTTTATTTAGCCGGCTAAAATAATTACATTTTTTTAAAATATTTCCTGTCAACTATTTTGTCATTTTAATTATGTTAGCCCACAAAATGAAATCTTCCTTAAATCCTTTTTTTTTAACAGCAAAATCAACTTTTTAAACATATTTATTGTTTTTAAGCATTTTTCATGTTTTTAGTGCTTAAGCCTCAGGTCCCACCGAAAATAAGTTTCGGTTGCGGCATACAAAAATTCTTCACCGTAACAAATGAAATATAACCTCTCGGGGAATCATTTTTTTCAATGGGGGTCACTTATTTCCAGAGCTTGTTAATCCCGGATTAAGGATTAACGGGATTAAAAATTGGATTAAGGATTAATAATTCTTTAATCCCGGTAACAAAATTTTAGCTAATTAATCCTTAATCCCATTCTCAAATAATTTTTAAGTTAATCCTTAATCCTTAATCCCGGTAACAAAATTTTAGCTAATTAATCCTTAATCCCATTCTCAAATAATTTTTAAGTTAATCCTTAATCCTTAATCCCGGTAACAATATTTTAGCTAATTAATCCTTAATCCCGGTCACAAAATTTTAGCTAATTAATCCTGAATCCCATTCTCAAATAATTTTTAAGTTAATCCTTAATCCCTGTTACAAAATTTTAGCTAATTAATCCTTAATCCCGGTCACAAAATTTTAGCTAATTAATCCTTAATCCCATTCTCAAATAATTTTTAAGTTAATCCTTAATCCCGGTAACAATATTTTAGCTAATTAATCCTTAATCCCAGTAGCAAAAATTTAGCTTATTAATCCTTAATCCCATTCTCAATTAATTTTTAAGTTAATCCTTAATCCCGGTAACAATATTTTAGCTTATTAATCTTTAATCTTTAATCCCAACGCCTCAAAAAATGAATTAATCCCAAATAAAATTAATCCCAATATTTGGTTAATCCTAATCCTTAATCTTAATCCAGATTTTTGAAATATTAATCCTTAATCCCAGTCGAAATTAAGTGGGATTAACAAGCTCTGCTTATGTCTAGGGATGAATTAAATTATTGAATCATTCAACAATTTTTTAAACATTTCAAATTAACTCAAATTTTAATGAAAATTAAGTTGTTAATGAGGTTAAATTTCGAATGTTGATTAATAACATTGAAATTGATTTCTTACTTTAATTGATAAGATGTTTTAGTCTTAATTTTATAGGAGAGGCATTTCAATTTTAATTACAATTTCTTACGTTATTTAAAGAAAGATGAAATAATGCATATCAATTTTACATAATCCCTGTACCTAAATGTAAACGTAATTTTACACCGTATATAAAACAATCCTTGACAAGCTGCAAATTTAAATTTAACCTAGGCATTGCATTAACATTTTTACATAGGTCACTTCTACCTTTTTCAAATGTCACTGTCAGTGCTTACGCTGTATCTACTGCTGAGTTCCTTCCAGTCAACAACCGGAATGCATATAAAACATTCTTGCAATATGTCATCAGATTACAACAAGGATGTTTGCACAAGAATGAAAAGACAAGTTCCAAATTTGCATATGCTTCCAGATGCCACCACGTATCCTCGGTTTCCGAACGGTTTTTGCAGAATGGTTTTTAACGAGCTGAAAGTGCTGACACCTAATGCTGTTAATTCACCAAACGTGCAACGTTCTCGTCATCAGTATATTGAAACTAGGAAAACCTGCGAACAAGGGAAGTACGGGGCAGAAAAGCAAGATGGATACAGAATTGCAGAGATAAGTTGTGAAACTTTGGATATGTTTATGTTTGCAAATTTGAAAGGTAAAAAGCTATATCAAGATTCCCCACAGAATTATTACTTCGTACTAGGATCAACTGGTTTGGGGGAACCATGTACACCAAATCATTGCTTGGAATTCAGCGACCCTCAAGTTCAATATGTTGGTAGAAATGAAGACGAAGTATTCAGCAGCAAAAATGGAAAACCAAACATTTTATTGCTTCTCTACTCAACCTCTCCAATGGCGACATTTCAGTTTTTTCAGTTTCCAACACGAAATGTAAACGGTCAGATTTTGAAGTTTCCGTTACAGTTAACTGACGTTTTATTAACCATTATTAGGAGAACAATTCAAGACGTGTTAGTTTACAATGCTTATGGTCAAGACAAAGAATGCCCATCATTTCAAACAATAATGAATATGAATGTCTGGGGCCGCGATCGGGAGTTTGTAATTTCTAACTGGAGACAACATACTCAATTATCTATCAATCGATGCGTGTCTCACTCAAACCCATTTGATCCATACGCATTCAAAACTGGAACAGCTACACCATTAGAGAAAAATGATTGTACTCAAACGTTTATACTGGATGATGGGATTGAACAGATTGTTCCAAACGTTGTTCAAAACGAAGATGAAAATGCTGAAGTTGAAATTCCTGATGAAGTTCCAATCCCTGACAATAATAACCAAATACAAAATTATGTTCCCGGTGTCCAAGAAATTGACTTTGCAATACCAGAACCACCTCCACCAACACAGTGTCCATTCCAGCTTAGCAATCTCAACTCTCATCTTAATGGGCAACTCTCTACTCTTTCAACCTTGAACACTATAATTCATCAACATATGCCCCCTCAACCATTTTTATGGATGAGACCTATTCAACAGAAATATATTCATCACGTTCAGCTTCATCTGCCATCTTTAATTGACGAAGAAGTTGTTACAAGGGATGACATAAAATATTGGTTTGAGTTAGTACCAGATTCACATTCACCGAATGACTTGACTAAGTACCGAATGAGATGCAGCGTGTGCAACGCTTTTTGTGAAGGTAACAATAGAGGAGACCAACAAAGCTCGTATTTAAGGACTGGCGTTGTCCACCCAAATGGAATTATATACAACACTAAAACAAAAAACAATGAAGCATTGATTAAACACTTAAACAGCAAAATTCATCAAGATAGCGTGGATTACATCAAGGAATGCAGTGGTGCTGGAACGCCTCGTAAACCAACTGTTGAAGCTGTAAGGGAATCTTATCCCCCTCAAGAGAGATTCTGGATATCAACCGTGCATATGTTCAGACTTGCCATTCAGTGGATAAAATCAGGGGCTTCGTTTCTTCAGTGGGAGTCTATAGTTAAACATTTCCAAGAATATCTTCCGGCCAAATTATACCTGACTAGACAAGGAATCGTCCAAATTATTAAATCGGTCAGCGACGATATATATGAATACATAAATAACCAAATTCGCATGGATTTTCCAATCACATTAATGATGGACGGGTATCAGGTAAGAGTAATTTCAACGCATGATCTTTTCGTTTGACACATATCGGTTTTTTTTCAGGACAAGAAAGGTCGCAACGTCTTGGGCTTAGCAGTTATGATGTGGTTCGAAGGAAGTCCGCAAATCAAAACTTACAAACTTAAACAAATGGGTAAGGATTCCAACAACCAGGCCTACTTTGATGCCATCTTGGAGGTGTTAAGAGCAGCAGGTGTGGATCAGCATGTTAAAAGGAATCTAGTTGCTATGGCTTCTGATGGAGCAAGTGTAATGAAAGCAACGACTAACTCAGTCTTTGCCCAGTTGAAAAGGTGGACAGGGCGTAACATTGCGATGATTTGGTGCTACGGTCATAGGTAAAATTTGTATTTAAATGTACAGTAAATGGATGAAAAACAGTTTTATTCCACAGGGTGAATCTTGTCATCAAGAAAGCGGTCCACAAAAGTCCTCTTTCTCCTGTACAAACTATTATGGAGACACTGAAAATAATCCCAAGGATTTTTGGCGCAACCACGAAAGATCGGGAAAAGTTGCACGAACTTCTTGAGGAGAACGGGTTCACTAGAGTTATCCTCACCCCAGTTAAAGACATCAGATGGACTCACACATGGTCAGTGCTTCTCAAGAAAGTGTTTCGTTTTTATAAGTACATCATTTTAATGCTGGATAGAATACTTGTGGATCCAACAACACCTCCACCTAAAAAAGCTATAGTGGAAGACCTTCTACAGAAAATGAAATCAAAGCACTATCCATCGTGGTTGAGTTTCTTGATTGACGTGTTTGAAGAAGTTGATCGATTCAGTCTTTGGAGTCAGCGTGGAAATGCTTATGCTCTAAATATGGCCCCTTTCCGATCCCAGTTTCTCCGAACATTCCGCCGTTTGTCAAACTTTGACGGACCAACAACTCGACAACTTTTGAACGAAGCAGAAATATTTGTGCAACAAGGGCAAAACATTCAAGGAAGAAGTCAACTATGGTTATATGATAATGGTCAAGTTACCTGGAGAGACGTATTGTTGCGCAATGTGGATGTAAATGACAATACTCCTAACCGATTAAGTAACTCAAGACCAATTTTTATTCAAGGCATATTGAAAGAAATCAACGAGTATTTTCCAGAAGATGAAAACAATCGCTGGACTATTTTCCATCCCAACACTTTTCGCTCTGTGAATACCAATGGAGACGAGTTCGATGAATTTGCTAGACCTAATTTCAAGAAACTCCTAGAAAGTATTGGATATGCTGAAGAAGAAATTCCTCCTTTGTTCAACGAATGGAAAGCGCTTTTATTAAGAATCATAGCAGACCCAACTTTCCATCCTACTCCTGAGATGAAAGCTCACGAGTTTTGGAACAATGTTCGAACAAACGATCAATTGAGAAGTACAGCTGGTGTTCGAAAATTATTGAAGAAACTGCTTGTTTTACCAAGCGGAGTTGTGGAGTTAGAACGAATGTTCAGTCAAGTAACATTTGCATTTGGGAACCACAGACTATGTCTGAAAGTTGATACCGCAGATTATATACTTCGAATCAGAAAAAACTTACCTCAAGATACTACAAATCTAAACGTATTTCCATTCATCACAAGTTGGTTGTCAAAAGGAAAAAGCCTGGTTGATGATCAAAACAGTCCATGGTACAGTAGAATGGTAAATCAAGAACAAAATCATAATGATGACGCAAATGATGATCAAAATAATGACGCAAATGATGATCAAAATAATGATCAAAATGATGACATCTTAAACGAAGACGACGACGCTGACTTGGAAATTCGTAACTTGAATCACGAAGGTGATGACAATCCAGATATAATGAGGAATGATGACATTCCTCCAGTTGAATATGACATTTTCGGTGGTTATGATTACTTAAATCAAGCAATGGATGTGGATTAAACTTAATGATAAAATGAAAATACTCAGTGGGTTTTTTTTGCACAAACCAACCGTGTAACTTTTTTCCCATTTACAGGAAACATGTTATTGTTAAGCTAAACTAATAAATCATGATAAAACCGAAAGTATATTAATAAACCATTCATTTGTTTACCTGTACGTGTACTCAAGTTCAAGTATGTCATAATCGCCATTGATCAACTTCCATTCAATAAGATGTTTCAACATACTTTCGTTTCAGGTTAAGTTAATTGTTGATGAACCCAAGCCATCATCAACGGAAGTTATTGCTCGTCATTGTGGTGGTATGGTGGACACTACATCCAACCAGGGTTCCCACCATGTTTTGTTTGTTTTCAGATCCGAGGATTTGCAGTTACTGGCTCTTTTATAATGATTCCTTACTTCAAAGTCTCAAATAGAATGCGCGTTACATACTGAATTTGTTGAATACCTATTAGTTGTAGGTTTTTACTGCATATCTCGTCAATCGTAATTTGTTATAATAAACTTTTACAACAACGACTGATCAATATAAGATTTTTGCATACTTTGTTTACTATTGTACATCATAAAAAATACAAATTAATGTTTCACAAAACAAATTCGACCGAGTATTACATTTAATTAACCGATTTTTTTCTGAAGCTTTTTAATTCATATATCCTTTTATTACTTACACAATTATTATTCAATGAACTATTTTGAGTACTTATACATGTTGTTTGCAATCTATAGGAGATGTGGTTTTTTCGAGCCTGTTTCCTGATCTGGATGCTATCTGGCTCCAGCATACTCCATCTGGATTCAGGTAAAATAAAATTGTCATAATTCCAAAAATCATGATTAATTTTCAGCAATCATTTTTATTTTTCGTAATTAACAGTCATTTCAAGTAAGTAAACAGTATTACAAGTTTCAGCAAGTATATGGTATATGTTTGTAGTGGAAGTTTGTCCATACTGGCTCACTGAGCAGGATTGTTCGAAGAGGCCTGATTGTGCCTTCGCAGTCGGGACATGTTGGGAAAAGGACAAGGTCCCAATAGGTCCAGAGCTTCCTGCTTACCCACCATGCAAATATCACAAAACATATGAAGGATATTGGTGGCTGGTGGGTAAGCAGACTTATGAAGACATCAACGTCGTAAAGGACTCTATCCAACTCTTTCTATGGATGACGTATTGGAAATTGGCTCGATTTGGGTGTAAGTGTCCTTTGCTAATGTTCAAAATAAAATATCATAAATCCTTTGGAATCATAATGACACTACGAATTGTAATCTGCAAACAACAAATGAATCGTCTTAGTTTAACTTTATATTCACACAGTTTAAATTAGTATATTCAGCGTGTTTGTTATTTGTTTACATTAGACTACCAAGTTGACGATGTAATTTTGATGCTCGCCGCCCTCTGCCATATGATGATAGCCTTCGTGCTCAAGTGGGTGGATGAAAACCATCCTAACCGTAGACGGGAATTTCGACAGCACTCTGTCGAACGAGGGGGGCGTGATGACTACTACCGTCGTTTCTAATATTTATACTTCGTTTAATTAAAATTTTTTTTTCTTATTTGTATGTCTGTAATTTTTTCAATAATGAGCAATAAATTATAATAAATAAAATTCATAATGATCACGTATAGCATATTTTGGTTATTTTTTAGTAATAAAACTTAGGCTTTTTATCCCTATAATCGGTTTAAGGGCACATAGAAGTAATTAGCTTAACAATACCAGTTCTATAATAGTCAGCAGGATTATGTATTTACATTGACATATTATCTTCTCTACCAAATAGTTATTTCAACCAGTACAAAGAGTTATCAGTCTAGTATATTCTTAGTACATTAAGTGTAATAGCATTAAGTGTAATCAAATTTTCCTGTAAGTATAGAGTCATAAAGGTTTTTTTATTGTCGAGGTGTTCATTCGTAACACCGGGTGGTTTAGTTTTCTTACTTTTATCTATCCCAATGTAATCTTGCTTTTACTGTGTAACAGGATGACTTTCGGAAAGGTATGAGTAAGGAAATTATAGGTGGGATACAATAAAAAAAACTTTCAATGCTGTTAAATCTGTTTTTACTAATTCCATTGTTCAATGTCTGTTGTTATTGTATTCGTGAGTGGTACTTGCCTGGAGTAATTAATAAAGAGTTTGCGAAATAAATTCAGGCTACACATTTACGTTGTTGATGTATATATGCATATTTGCAATAAACAATATTTCTGACTGCTAAGTAATCAACAATGTCTCAGACGCATCCTTCTTCCTTTTGTAACCAATGTATAACGCACTTCACTCTTATTACACAAAACCATTCCACAATATAATTAAACAAAATAATTACGACTAATCAATACGCAATTGAGTTACTCCTAATCATTTTTTTATTATTTTAATCATACTTAAGTTGTAATCTCCTGTTACGAACTGTGGAATTTAATTCAATGTAGCAATGAGTGAACCTGGAGATTCATACGTTTCGTGGATGAAGAAATGGATGGATCTCTTCGAAAGAATCGTGCTGAACACAGAAACAGTTCCCTATATATTTACACCAGATACTCTGCGTCAGCACAATATATATGAACTACTGATGAATGGAATTCATATTCTCACCGAGGAAATGCTGCCAAAGGAAGCTGGCGATGACGAAGAAGCTGCTATGGACATCGAGGTAGTTCTGATTTCGAGGTAATTGTACTTTCAGGTTAACCACTTATACAACTTAACCGCTTTAATAATGTCTTCATAATTCTGTCATTAATGTGCACGATACGTCTTACTACTATTAACTAGTTCAGCACTAACCAACAACACAAACTAACAATTGAATGAATTATCCATCATTGAAGCATGTAAAACAATCTGTAATAATTAAGCATGACTAACATTATGTACTACGTCAAATTGAAGATTAACGAGTTTATTTACAAATGCTACCTTGACTTTGCAAGTGGTTCTTCTGGTTCTACGGATTTCGATGTCATGGAACACGACGCTATCATAGCCATGAAAGATTTATGGGAGAAACTTTTTGAGGAGATGACCAGAGCCGATCATGGTCCTTACACTTTGCTTCCAGGTGCAAATCAAGTACGTGTCCCAATGCACTTGATAAGCAATGCCTTAATGTTTATTAAGTCTGATGACATTAAAGCTCGACAATCCGCTAATCAGTAAGTGTATATTGTAAATTCATATACTCATCTCTTTAATATAAAACCACTTTAATACTAACTCAGTACACAGTCGTTGAATTTAACTGTAAGATGTATCATCTCTGTAACTTGTTTATATATGATTTTCTTTTTTTTCCGTTTTCAGGTTTCTCTCAAATGCGAAGGCGTGTCTTCATAGTCCTTGGGCTTCATATTAATTTTCTATGAATTTTCATTTAATTATATGTTAATGTGGTTTGGGAAGATAAATTAAAAGTTTTTTATACCATTTCTCAATGTTCTATGACATTTATGTACGGATGCAAACCGTTTCGTACAAAATAAATCAAATTTATCTCCAAATTAAGGCTCTGCTATCTATTATGAAGTTATTTTCAATTTATTTTGGATTAATCTTCTTAATTTTGACAAGTTTTGACTTTTCCAAAATATGTTTTCAGAAGTTAAAAAACAGGTACACCATAATCAAAATGCAGGTGACGAATGTTAAGGTAATGATGATTCTGTGTACTTGTAATCATAATTTAAATATTTCATAACATTCAATAAAAGAAGATACAAATAATTCAAATTAAATATTTATAATCGAAAATTGGGTTATTTTTAAATGACAGTCAAAATAATTTTAAATCCCAGTCATAAAGTTTTTTATTGTCGAGGTGTTCATTTGTATCACCGGGTGGTTTAGTTTCCTTACTTTTGTCTATCCCAATGTAATCCTGCTGAAACAGAGGATGACTTTCGGAAAGGTATAACTTAGGAAATTATAGGTGGGATACAATAAAAAAAACTTTCAATGCTGTCAAATATGTGAAATAAAAATAAATCAAATTTTATTTAAAAAATGGAATTCTCAGTCAAACAAGAAAATTCAAGTCAAATTTAAGTTAATTCTGATACGTTACAACCCAGTGCCACTCCTTAATTCAAAGTTTAATTAGACTTACAACCAATTAAATGCATGTAAAAAATAATACATTTTTATTACATGCAAGTTAATTTGATCTCATCCACTGAGTCCACTTGGCCTTAATGAATAAATTATTTCATAGAAATATTTCAAATTAATTCAAATTCAATTAATAATACAGTAATGATTTAAAATTAAATTCAAAAGCCGATTAATAATTCAGTAATGATTTATAATTATTTCAAAAGGCAAATAATAATTTAGTAATGATTTAAAATCAATTTGAAAGTCAATTTATAATTTAGTAATGATTTACAGTCAATTAATAATTTAGTAATGATTTAAAATTCATTTAAAAGTCAATTAATAGTTCAGTTATTATTTAAAATTAATTCAAAAATCAATAAATAATTTAGTAATGATTTAAAATTAATTCAAAGTTATATTAATAATTCTTTAATGATTTAAAATTAATTCAAACTTATTAATAATTCTTTAATGATTTAAAAATAAATCAAACTTATTAATAATTCTTTAATGATTTAAAAATAAATCGAAAATTCAATTCATAATTCAAATATTAATCTGGTTGTCAATTATCAATTGAATAAATTTGAAATAATATTGGTTTTTGATTATTCATTTCATTAATTTCAAATAAGAATGTCATTACTAATAAATTTCAATAAACAATATTTTAATTAAATCTAGCTTTAAAAATATTTATATTTTAATATTTTAATTAATCGTTACCTAAATATTTCAGATTATCTTATAATAACCTGTTTTTAAGTGTTGCGTCAAACTTGCGGCGGACAGATCCGCCAGCCAACCGAAGCACTGACGGCACTGGATAGGTGGAAATCGAGCTTAAAGAACAGTGTATCATAAATGTATAGGGAAACTCTATGTCTCAGGTTTTTTTTTTATTTTATTTTTTTTTTAACCTCGAAATTTAAATTTTGCCGAGACCCATTTAACAAGATTGCTCCAAACTATTTACAAATGACTACATTTGCAATTACCAAACTATAATTATGGAGTCAGTTGTTGAAATCTGCAACT
>JAQFZZ010001366.1:0-11480 GCA_034696405.1 Isotoma caerulea
GACCTTATTTTTCGACCAGTTTGACCTTGCGCAGCGCGCTGATTTTCAATACCAAAAGGTTTTGCGACCAGAGAAATGTAGCGCAAAAAACCGCGCGCGATTATCTCCAAGCGTTCGAAAGTTATCGGTGTGACCGACAGACAGACAGACGGACGGACAGACAGAGCGATCTTATAAAGCAGTTTGCGCTACTTAATAATGGACAAACAATGAAAAATTTTCAAATTATAAAGTCATTAAACGTCAGTTTTTATTTTTTAAACAGTGAACTAAAAGCTCAAAGTTGATAATCGTCTTCAAACTTTTTACATCGTTAGTCTAAATTTGTTCAACAAATGTAAAAAAAAATGTGAAAAATACGAATTGATGTCAAAATTGTCATCAACTGTCTAACAAATTCAGCTTCGCAGATTGAAAATTCGCACAATTTTTTTGCATGAATTCTTACCCTTAATCACTATTTTAGACAATTGAATTAAAATTCAAAATTGCATCCCTTTTCAATACTTTACAGAACATTTCCAAGTCTCGACCCTAAGGTAATCCTTCCTGAGGAATGGGCAGGCCAAACCCTTACCCACGTGTTAAACACCACGGTGTCATGGACAACCGAGGAGAAAGACTCCCTTCAGCAAGAACTTCGATTTGGTATGCAAAAGGACAATTGTCCAATGGACCCAACCCAACACAAAGTGCACCAAGCTTACCTCGTAGTCTCCAAGATATTCGATGATGGAACAGAACAAACTCGCCAAGTCGGTTACCCCGAGATCAAAGAGGAATACACTGAAAATAGAATTTGCACCCCGAATCATGGAAATCTACCGAACATTTCAATTCCAACATTTTTCTTCATTTTATTCGTTAGTCTAACCTACTCCTTTTAAATTTACTATCCGAAATACCCATAAATAAATAAAATTCCAATGACAATTTAACAACAGAAATTATTTGGATTTATAATGTAATTTTATTACACGCGTTTTTCTACAAGCATAACCGATTAATTTGAAATAACATTAAGATTAAGACGGAGACTCTCTTTACAAAATTATATTCTCTTCTAATATGATATGTCATGATATTGGCACATCTTCGTCAGTCTTCCTTGAAACATTTTCCAAGAATCCAACACCAAGAATGAGAAACCCAAGGAACACTTGCTTGGAAATTTTATTTTAGTTGCAAGATTCGTTCTGATTCTGCACAGTCAATCAGGGTCGAATTACAGATCAAAATTTAATTTTTGAATGTCTTAATCGAAATTTATGAAAATTACTTCTTTTGATTATGAACTATTTTGAGATTTAGAAATGTAGTTAAAAGATTTTTGAATCAAGACTGATTGAGTCCTATTCTTATTTTCGGAATTCGTAGAAATTACGGATTTATTTCAATACTTATCCACTTTTGTTATTCAAAAGGAAAATGATGATGTAAAAATTTTGCTAATCATGAATGTCAGCAGCATATTGGTATCAATGTGTCATTTTGGGTCGCAGGACTAGCGGACGGACACCTTCAACTTGAAAGGGTCCATCTTCGAATCTATTGTGAAACTTAATAAGACTCAAACAATCATAGCAGCTTAATCTTGATTAAAAATCTTTCTAAAATTACATCCTTATTAAAGATAAACCATGTCCAAGCGTTCACACTTTAGTGCTACTTTAAGAACTGTTGTCGGTGTCGGTTGGTTGCGCAGTCTCTTCCTTCGGTTTCATCGACATACAAACACAACCTCCGTGATGTTATGAGTAATAGGACGAATTAATATTCTTAGCAGATTAAAAATATCCTTTACAAGTCTTCGAATAGAATTGACTAAGCAAAAAAGTATTTCAGTAATGACCTTCCTAATTGCATATCGCAGTTCAAAAAATAGAACTCCCAAAGCCAATACAAATCCACACATTCCAACGAAGAAAATCGTAGCAAAGCCAGAATTTAAAGTCTGAGGCTGAAATCTATTTTCTTTATTTCCATAATAGAATCTGGGAACTTGTAACTCGTCAAAGAAATTCTCCCACATCGAGTAAATCCCAGATTGCATCAACAATTTTAAAACAGTGTACATAAATTCACCACCATTATATCCATACAAAAAAAAGGTGTACTTCCAATACTTTGATTCCTTACTTCGCACATATTCATATCTCGTAACCTTCGACCTTTTTGTAAAAACTTTACTCTCTATTGTTTTCATTAAATGATTAGTTGAAACGAAAACTGTTTTCTCACATTTCTCCATTACTTGAACCACCTCAGAAATATTTCTAACTTGAGAGTTAGCAAACAAATACCGACTTATAGAAAGGTCTAACTTTTTTATAAGTTGTACCTCTAACTCTATGTATGAGGGGGACGATCGGTTAATACAATTTCGTGGACAATGATTTTTTAAAATGTTGTCCGTATTTTTATAAAATATACAGCCCTCGCAGTTGCTGAAAGAATTAATTAAATGATCATCATACAACGCTAGAGTGAATGTATTTTCAACACCTTTATATTTTTGCTGAGATACGAGGACGTGTTTTTTCTTCGGTATGTTGAATAACGGACCTGTAGAAAGAACTTTGAATCCGTGTTGTTTCAGCTGCTCAAATGTCTCAGGAAATTTTGTGACATCAGGAAAAACTATGCCATTTGTCACAATCCCTTTGTATCCATTAGTCAAAACAATCCCAAGGAAAACCCATAGACAGAAAACCCATTGGAAAAATTTGCTTCCTTGAGACTCTCCTCTTTTCTCAATAGTCTGAGAAACTTCTGTCAGTGCACCAAAAAATGTCAAAAGCCTATTTATTGCCAATGAGTAATCATCTTCAGGGCCGGAAAAAATAAGTCCAATTGTAATTAAGAGAAGGGAGATTAAAATACAGAGCCAGACATATGGTCTAAAAGGTGTGTGAAAATGGTCCAGTTTAAATGATTCAGTTAGCGGTGCACAAGTGAGGAAAATCAAACTAATATTTGTAAGAATCATACCATACTCGGTTTTATACAAATTTAAATATCTATATTCGACTGGTATTTTGTTTGACCGTGGATCCTCATTTGCTAATTTCACATTTGGTTGAAAATAGTATCCACACTCAGTTTTATTTATACTTTCGAGATATTGGTATAAAATAAAATATATTTCAAAATTTCAACTGATGTTAAGCCACTATTTTTTTGGGGACCTTTTACGTAATCATGCAGTGCTTGAAAGTCATCTGCTAAAAAGCTCGAATGCTTTAGCTTAGGGTGACACAACGAGTGTATAGTGATTAATGTTGATTCTGTATCTTTAAACAAAAGCTCTTTGAGATATTTAGAATCAATAGTTTTCATTTCTGAATGTTGATTCCACATAACTGTAAATCCTTGCCAAGAGGCTTTTAAATTTGTTCTTGTGATTTGTCCAACGTTTTGATACCATATTTCAGTAACATGACTTGCTGAACCATTTGGTTCAACAAAAAATACAAATAAATAGTAAATTCCAAAAAATTTAACTGTTTGCTTAGATAAATTTCCAATATTATTTAAATATCTCTCACCACTTTCACGTAAATGGTTAGCACGAAAAATATTGTATCGGGAGGCAACAAGTGCGTGGAACGAGTGTGATGAACATTTTTCCTCTACACTTATTCGATACAAATGCGAATCCTGTTTTAATTTCAGTAAATGGCTTTGAATAGTTAACTCATTAAGATCTTGATAATGATTGCCAAGAGCTATATAAGCAAAAAGCGAACAATTCAAAACAAAATATTTTGAAGTTGGTAAGTACTTCAGGCTTGTGTTTACAATGTACTTGGTTGTGAAATCTTGTATGGATAGAAGGTTATTTACCAAGGAATCGAATTGGAAATTGTACTTTCCAAAGGACCAGATATTCATATAGCAGAAATTAAAAACGTTAAGGTGTTCACCTAATTCTTGTACAAAATATTCAGATTCAAAATTTATGAAGGTGGACAAAGCTAAATATCCGTATTGTATTACTACTAAAAATATTAAGTCCTTGAAATATTTCATTTTGAATAAATTTTAAAATCCAAATCAAATGGCTTTAGTGATCTATTGAAACTAGTAACTTTTTGTTATGCTACTACGCAGTTTAGTCAAAAGCTTACATCCGCAGATATCTAAAAACTCTATTTGTAATGCAAACAAGTACCCATTTATTTTTCCGTTTATGTAGAGTAGAAGTTGAGAGGTTAGCAAAATGTAACTTAAGTTAAAGTGAAGTGGTATAGTTATTGTATAAGATCGAGTTTAAATTTGTTTTTATGTTATTAAGGAAAATTTTCGGATGTGACAGATGACCACTAATCAACTTTGAAAACATAAAGTTGACACTTTCAGAAAATTATAGAAAGACTAGTAAACCCCATTTCGTTTGTATTTTATTTTTACAATTGCTTCGCTACACTTACTTACTGACGCATTGCATTCAATATTTAATATCTATATTTTTTTTAAATTGAAGTTGTTTGAAAAATACTTTATATTTATTGGATTTAGACGCGTTCTTATTAATTTTAAGTTTAAAACTCTCAAAGCTTACAAATTTTTGACACGTCGTGTCGTGAATTTATTCTCCATTCATTTTAGAAGCAGCTAACAACTTAACAGTTTTTATGCTAGTGATTACATGCTCTAAAGAAAACCCCGCCGGTTAGGAGTGTAAATTGGGAGTACTACGTATTCCACGAACAACAATATCATACGATGTGTTACTTTTCTGCTGAATAAAATTCACGATTTAAATACACTACAAAATAATTAAGCTATCCTACGAAGAACACAAGTAAGACATAACTAATAAGAATTATAATTATTACTTGAAATTAGTTTTATTAAATAAAATAAATCAGCTTCAAATTTCGGTATTTTAAATACACATGCTAAATTTTATTGACACAAAGTTTTGAACCACTGTATTTTTAATGCATTTTTTTATTGATCTTTTTACCTGATCTACCACAGGTACGCACTTGGGCTGAGAAGTTGGCTCAGATTCCAATGTGGCCCATACCGTAAGGCGGTAGGACAGGGGGTGCTAGGAAGTCTATGAAGTCACTTTACAGATAGGTAGACTCTACACCTCAACGAAGAAAGACGACCTAGCAAACCCCAGGACAGGCACTAACTAGAAGTCTGTTGGGAAACCTGGAAGAGGAAAAACCAACAGCCGGTACTGGGAATGGAACCCAGAACTTCTATTCAGCTTCTAGCTAGCTGCAAGACCAAGCTTTTAACCACTCGACCAAGCTGCTATGCCATTTTATAAACTATATAGAGTAATGGATTACATCATATTTTGAATTATGTTTTCATTTTCCTTTACACTTTGAATGACTTTTATAATTTTTTTATCTCAATTCAAATAGTAAAACGGCCAGAAATGCCACGTATGACAAGCTATCAATACGTGGAAAGGACAGACAGTTGACAGGTACCATGACATGTAGGGTATAAATAATTATGGGTTCGATTCTACCAAGCTGGCTTTACTTTTTGTGTATTGTTTGATTAAATTATTCCTCCATTTGGCAGTATTTTTTTGATTTTCTGGCATATACGCTGACGTTGCTCAAATGGCGACGTTTAATTGTATCATTGATTTCTTCAAATAAATTGACTTCTTAATATTTGCCTTACTTACAAAGTCACTGCCGCATTTTAAATCTTTTCATTTCAAATAAAACATGGACACATTTTATTTTAAACTACATTTAAAATCCATCTTACTGATTGTCAACCAATGAACTCAGTGAAGGTTATTTTATCAGTACGTTTGTAGTATACATTTGAGAAGACACCGTTGGATTGAAACAGTAAGAAAAGGCTGTTATTTTTTCACTATGTGCAAAAGTACAAAAAATAATCAACTTTCATAACTCGTAACTTATTGTATTAGCTAAAACACTTTATTGATTCGAATATACTTAAGTTATAGCAGAAGCCTCTTAAAAAAGAAATTAAAAATTGCAACATCGCAATTTAAAGTATTTAACGAAATAAAATCATTCATAAAGTAAATTTATTTATTATTTACATTTAAGTGATTTTGTTTTCAAACAGGCGTATGTTTTTAGCAATGCCAAATTGTCGTATTTAAACCTTGTAATTCCCAAACACATACGTCTAAAATGAATATTTAATTTTGTCACTGCCCTATGTGAGCGTTTCACAATTTTTCCTAAATATCCCAATTCAAACAGTAGAACTGCCGTAGCTACAACAAGTCCGAACATTCCAAACCAAAAAATGGTTCCAAAGCTAGAAGTTAATTTCTGTGCTTGAAATCCATCGCTTTCATTAGCATTATAAAATCTTGGCACTTGTAACTCATCAAAGAAACTCTCCCACAAGGAGTAGATTCCAGATTGCATCAACAACTTCAAAACCCTGTACATAAAGTCCCCTACAATATACTCATACGAGAATATAGTTACCGTCCAATATTTCGATTCTTTTCCTCGAACATATTTGTACCTCGTTTTTTTTGACCTCACTTTAAAAATTGTATTTTCAAATATTCTCATCAAGTGAACTTTCGACACAAATACAGTTTTGTCGCAATTTTCAATTATTCCCACTACCATCGATATACTCCCAACTTCTGAGTTGGTAAACAAATACCGACTTATTGAACGGTCTAACATTTGCATCAAATTTGCCTCTGCTTTCATCATAAATGAAGGTGATGAACTTTTGTTACAATTTTTACTACAATATTCACTCCTATATGGGGCTGTTGTGTTATAAAATATACAACGATAACAATGGTAAAATTCGTCTGTTTTAATTGTTTCATAAGATTCCACAAGGTCTGCATAAACCTTTGAAGTAAATTCATTTTCATATATCTTATACTGATGAGAGAACACGCGAATTGGCTCGACTTTGCCATTTAAATATACAGGTTCAGTCGAAACTACTTTAAATCCATGTTCTTTTAAATTAGCTAAGGTGTTTGGATATTTTTGTACATCTGGGAACATTATGATATTGGTTACGATTCCCTTGTACGCATTTGCTAAAACAATCCCAACAAAAACCCAAAGCCAAAAGAACAATTTAATATATTTCTTCCCTTGAAATTCCCGCCTCTCATCAATACTCTGGGATACTTCTATAAGCGCCCCAAATAATTTTAAAACTCTTACTACATGGAATTCCGAAGGGTCTTCAGGATTTGCAAAAAGCAAGCACAACGCAATGGACAAAAGTGACGCTAAAATACACAGCCATATGTACGGTCCAAAAGGTTTATAAAAGTGGTCCAGCTTAAAAGATTTGGTCAATGGAGAGCAAGTAAGAAAAATAAAACTTGTATTTCTAACAATAATCGAATATTCTGTGTTGAGTTTTTGATGAAATTTGATCCTAAATTCCTCTAACGTTTCCAAACGTATATTTGGCTTGTGGTAGAATCCACATTTCATTTTATTACTTTTTCGCATATACTGATACAGAATATACTTTAATACCGCAATTGAATTTAAGCCTATAGTTGCCTTTTTGTCTCTTACATGATCATACACTGTTTTGAAATCGTCAACGACATATCCTTTATATTTAAAATTAGAGGTGCAATCTCCATGTAGAGTGACGAATGTAGCTTTCATTTCTAAGGATAACAAGTAATGAAGTCTTTTTTTATCCATTGTTTTAATTTTCCAATGTTGATTCCACAAAACTGTGTATGCCTGCCAAGATGCTTTTGAATTAGAGCTAGAAATTCGTCCAACGTTTTGATACCATATTTCAGCAACATGACTTGCTGAACCGTTTGGTTCAACAAAAAATACAAATAAATAGTAAATGCCAAAAAATGTAACTGTTTGCTTAGTTAAATTTCCAATATTATTTAAATATCTCTCACTACTTTCACGTAAATCGTTAGCACGAAAAATATTGTATCGGGAGGCAACAAGTGCGTGGAATGACTGTGGTGAACTCTTTTCCTCTACACTTATTCGATACAATTGCGAATCCTGTTTTAATTTCCGTAAATTGCTTTGAATTGTTAACTCATGTAGATTTTGATAATTATTGCCAAGAGCAATGTAAACAAAAAGTGAACAATTTAACACGAAATATTTTGAAGTTGGTGAGTACTTCAGGCTTGTGTTTACAATGTAATTCGTTAAGAAATCTCGTATGGATAGAGGGTTATATACCACGGAATCGAATTGGAAATTGTACCGTCCAAAAGACCAGATATTCATATAGCAGAAATTAAAAACGTTAAGGTGTTCACTTAATTTTTGTACAAAATATTCAGTTTCAATATTTATGAAGGTGGACAAAGCGATATGTCTGTATTGTATCAAGACTAAAAATATTAGTCCCTTGAAATATTTCATTTTGAATAAATTTTAAAATACAAATCAAATGGCTTAAGTGAATTGAGGAAACTATTCACTTTTCAGCTAACATACGTAGATACCTAAGAATTCTATTGGTAATGCGAATAAGTACACAATTATTTTTCCGTTTATGTTGAAGTTAAGAGGTTAGCAAAACGTAAGTTAAGTTAAAGTGAAGTGGTATAGTTATTGTATAAGATTGAGTTAAAATTTGTTTTCATGTTAACAAGGAAAATTTTTGGATGTGACAGATGACCATTAATCAACTTTGAAAAACATAAAAATGACACTTTCAGAAAAGTATAGAAAGGCTAGTAAACCACATTTCAATTGTATTTTATTTTTACATTTACTTCGCTAGACTTACTTAGACGTATTGCATTCAATATTTAATATCTATATTTTAAAAATATTGAAATTGTTGGAAAAATACATAGATATAGATATCTTAATACAAATAGATACACGAACGAGCGAGCTGAGATGAAAATGCATGTATTTTTTTTATTCCCATAAGCTGTACGTAAAATTTATTTGCCGCCCCTCACTCTTTTCATAGAGTTTCAGATCCATTGAGTTTTTTCTTATACATTCAACGTATCTGACGGGTAATTAACCTCATTCTCGTGAGATGTCTCGCATGTCCTGTCTCTTTGATCCGGGGGTATGATATTAACATTATGGTAGTAGGCTTTGGAAAAATACTTTACATTTATTGAATTTAGACGCGTTCTCATTAATTTTAAGTTTAAAACTCAAACTTACAAATTTATGACATGTCGTGTCGTGTTAAACAAAGCCTATTCAATTTATTCTCTGTTCATTTTAGAGGTACCCAACAAATTGACAGCTTTTATTCTTTTGATTAAATGATCTAAAGAAAACCTCCTCCAGTTATGAGTGTAAATTGGGAGTATTACGTATTGTATGAACAACAATATCATTTGATGTGTTCCTTTTCAGCTGAATAAAATTCACGATTTAAATACACTAAAAAACTATTTAGCTATAAACAACACAAGAAAATTATTATAAAAAATGAAATAAATAAGCTTCAGATTTCGGTATTTTAAATACAAATCCTAAATTTTATTGACACTACATTATCAACCGCTGTATTTTTAATGCATTTTATAAAGTAAATGGGTAATGGATTATATCATATTTTAAATTAGGTTTTCATTTTCCTTTACGTTTTTAGTGACTTCTAATATTATATCTCAATTCCAATAGTAAAACGGCCATAGCTAGAAATAAACCTATCATTGCAATAAAGAAAATCGTTCCCAAGCTAGAAGTTAACTTTTGTGGCTGAAATCGATTCCCTTCATTAATATCATAAAATCTGGGCACTTGCAATTCATCAAAAAAGTTCTCCCACAAAGAATAAATCCCAGATTGCATTAACAACTTCCAAAACGTATGAATAAATTCTCCTCCGCCATATTCATATTTAAAGAGTGTAACTGTCCAATATTTTGATTCTGTACTGCGCACATATTCATACCTGGTTACCTTCGACCTTTGGTTAAAAACATTCCTTTCAAATTTCCTCACAAAATGGTTATAAGTCACGAAGACAGTCTTGTCACATTTCTCAATTGTTTTAACTACCTGCGGAAAATTCATTACTTCCGAATTAGCAAATAAATATCGAGTTATCGAAAAATCAATCATTTTTATCAATTCTGATTCAAATCTCTTAAAAGAAGGTGCTGAGCGGTTATTGCAGTTTGGAAGGCAATAATCCACCAAATCAGAATCATTATGCCGATAAAATACACATGTATAACAAACGTCTAATTTATTCAACCAATTTAAAGAGTAAGTATGAAGGTCTGTATGCAACATTAAAGTGAATTCATTCTCAACTGTTTTATATTTCTGAGGAGAAACAAGTAACTGCACGTATTCCTTTTGTGTGTATAAAGGTTTTGTTGAAATAACTTTGAATCCATGCTCCTTCAGATGTTCAAACGTTCGCGGATATTCTTGAATATCCGGAAATACAATGCCCTTGGTGACGTTTCCTTTGTATCCGTTGGTCAACACAACCCCAAGAAAAACCCAGAGCAAGAAAAACCAACGGAAATATTTCTTCTCTTTATTTTCCTTAATACATTGGGAAACTTCGGTAAAAGCGCCAAAAAATTTCAAAATTGTTTTTAATTGAAATTCAAAAGGATCCTCAGGATAGGCAAAACCCAGACATAATATTATTACCAAGAGGGAAAGGATAATACAGAGCCATACATAAGGTCCAAACGGCTTGTAAAAATGGTTTAGCTCGAACGTTTGGCTAAGTGGGGAACAAGTAAGGAAAATGAAACTTGTGTTTCGAATAATCATACCGAACTCGGTGTTCATGAATTGTTTTAATTCGTACGTCGATTCTTTTGTTGTTGCCAACTGCAAATTTGGCCTGGTGTAAAACCCACATTCGGTTCCATTAACCGATTCGAGAAATTGGTTTAAAATATACTTAACGACGTCAATAGACGTTAAGTCCTTTTGGCCCTTGCCACCTCGAACATAATCATGCATAGTTTGAAAGTCATCTCGTAAATAACCCCATTCTCTTGAGTCGGAGTTACACAACTTGCCAATTGTGAGTGTGAATAATGTTGATTTTGTATTTTGAAACAATATTCCTTTAACATTTTTTGAATCCATTCCTTCTGTGTTTGAATGCTGATCCCACATAACTGTGTAACCTTCCCAAGACGCTTTTAAATTTGATTCAGTAATTTTCCCTAGATTCTGATACCAAATCTGTGTAACCACATGGACATGACTTTTTAAAACCTTTTGTTCAACAAAAATTACAAATAGGTGGTCAATACTTATAAATTCAATTATTCGCCACGTCAGATTTCCAACGTTGTTTAAAATTTTCTCACCAAAGCCAAGTGTTTGATAAGCATGAGCATGAGAAATGTCAATTCGCGAAGCAATAAGTGCGTGGAATGATAGAGATAGTGGAACCTTATTTTCTTTGGAAGTAATTCGATAAAGTTGTGAGCCAGAATGCCAATTCGCAAGATTGGTGAGATCATTAAGATATCGGTGATATTCTCCTGGGGCAATGTGAGCAAAGAATGA